>CM060244.1:17120254-17383241 GCA_030555515.1 Acutogordius australiensis
AGTCGTAGGCGATCGCTTCCTGATTACATTGTCACCACTATTGAGGTTATTATTCGAGACCGGTATATTCGAAAATTTGAGATTGTAATCGAATGATGAGCTCGGTAAGGGGGAAAGTGAAGCCACGGTCAGGGCATAGGTAGTTATCGCTAAGTCATACGTAGAGATTGGTAGAGTTATGGTATTGTTTCTGTTACCCAATAAAAAGAAAATTAAAATACGTACCGAGTTGATATTTTTAATCTCAATAATTTCTTCCTAATACTGACCAAAAAACATTTACCAATGTATTTATATAAAAATTCCAAAGTAGAATTAATAGTGGTGAAAATTGAATTCAAAAAACTTTTCACAAATACAGCTGTTTTGAATTTTAATTATATATTATTTTATTACTAGAATCTAAAAATATTATTTTCGTCTTATAACTTCAAATTTAAACTATTGTATCATTATCAAAATTCAGAATCATCTAATTATAACAAAAAAAACGCCAAAGTTAATCAAATTCTAAACAAGATAAAATTTAAGAATTTTTTAAAGCAATTATATACTTCAAGTCATTTTTGGAAGCAAAGTCGAGTACAGGTCCTAACCGATCAATCATATAAGCCTCGGCGAAGAGGATAGCCGATGCTAATCGACCCATTAATTTGGGGCTTGAGAAAGCACCTGAAGATGTTGCTGTAGTATTAACGCTGAAGAAGGCATTCATAGTTTCGCGGAGACTTACATAGACATAAGCTGTAAGTGCTAGACCCTTTGAACTTCCGCCCTAAAGAGGAATTATATTACACGAGTATTTTATATGAAATAGCAAGGTGAATTAGGAAAAGTTTAGCAAAAAAAGATATAAGGGTTAAAGTTACGTTTATTTCATTCCTATTTTAATATAGCAAAAAGCTAAAACACTTAAAAAATTAATAAAGGCGCGCCAATAAATTTTTAAACAAAACATTTTTCTGGACTTTATTTTTTTAAATAAATATGCTAGGTAATTTCTCATGATATTTATTAAGAAACTTAGAAAATCTAATTAAGATAAATATTAGTCCTCAAATTGGCTTTTTAAGCACAAATTTCTTAACTAGGCCCATTTATCCTTTTTTTTCGGACAAATCTTTTCTCCTTTAATCGGAATATATCCTAAAAATGCCAATAAATGACACTTTTGTGCCAAGACTCATAAAGCAAATAATGTTTAATTTTTTAGCAAGTTTTAATTTACATATTATTTTTTGTCTATTTTTATTTATACAAAAATCTAATTTAAATAACCAGCTTAAATTTTGTTGTTACAATGAATTTTTTTATTTAGGTTGACAAAACATTATAAAATCTAAAGGAAAAAAATCATAATTAAAAACTTAAAATTTTTAATAATAAAAACATACTTTTGATATTTTAGTTTATGATCACATTAAGCGTCTTGTGGAATTTTTACTTATTTTAAATATTTATGTACTGAAAAACGCAATGAAAAAAACAAAAAAAAAAGGATCGAAAAATAATTAAGAGTGTAAGACTAATTTAATTAATTTACTTCTCTATATTTAATATTTTTGTAGACCATTTTAACAAATAAAATACCTAAATACTTAAAGCAGAATATAACATGAAGATTTCGGTTAATTAGTTATCAAAAAACCTGTAATGGTTTATGATGAATTTCACCTATTTCAACAAAGCTTCCAATATCACGTGGGTTGCCTTTAAAAGGGTTTAAACTGCCGGATAGAGGTGGTAACTATATATAAATATTACAAAAAAAGAAAATTCAATGTAAATTTTTTTGCTTCTTTGGCCTTCAATTTAATTTTTCAATCATTTTTTTCTTGAATTAAACAAGAAATTAGTATTTAGCGGAACAATAAATATAATTTAAAATCTCAGATATTATATTGGTGCAAAACCATATACAAATGGATATTCAAAGAGTCATAGATTAAAAAAAACAATTTTAATGTAAACAAAAAGAAACACCAAAAGAAACTTACTAAAAAAAATTCAAAATTTTGCTTAAATAAAAGGGTGCCATGCAAAATAATATTTTGTTGATACAGTGCTAGCTTCAATAAAGTGGCACATGTTAGAAATAGAATGATCAATAGACACATAAAATGTGGCCATCAACTACTATATTTTTGATCGTTGTCACTAATAAAATGATCACGATCACAATTAAATGGCCAAGATGAGGATTTCATGGTAAACATCACTAATTTGTGTGACCATTTAGCCACAACATAGTAATATTTATCATGAAAACATCATCTTGATTTGTGACAGAGATCATTAAATTGTGATCGTGATCATTTTATTAATGACAACGATCAAAAATGTAGTAGATGATGGCCACATTTTATGTGTCTATTGATCATTCTATTTCTAACATGTGCCACTTTATTGAAGCTAGCACTGTAAAGACACCGTAAAAAAATTTAATTATTCATGGCACAAACTTGCTTACAAACGACATGCATTATAGGTTTTTTTTAAAACAGTGGAAACAAATTCAAATGCATGAGTAATCATATAATTAAAATGTCTTTTTTAATAAACAATAATTAACAATTTACTTTTTGTTGCTCCAATAAAAAGAGCAAGGCATTTTCAATAACCCTCGGTTCAATGTATATAAGCTGACGGGCTTGAATGAATGAACGCAAAACAAAAGCCGTCAACCAAACGGATCCTGATTTATCAGACCGCCCAAAAGCGGAAAACGAGCCGTCTGCTCTTTGATAGGTTAATTGACGTTGATACCCTATCAAAAAAGGGAGAAAATATATATTAAACTGAATGAAATTATAGAAAGAATAATATATTTTATCTATAATCTCCATTTAAAAAAAGTTGCTAAAAAATTTATAAAAAATATAGACCGATACATACAAATAAACATGTTTTTTTTTTAAAATTGAAAATAAAGGCTAAAGAAAAGAAAAAAATTGCCAAATCTGCAATGATCTTATTGAAACGATTAAAATAAATCGATGTTAAACTCACCCCTTTCTGTGAAGGCGACAATCTGATTTTTTAGCTGCTCAGTTAGTAGTCCCTTCGTGCGCAAGTAATCGTAGATGTAAAGATTAGGTGCAAAGTTAAGCATATTCTGTTCGCCACAACCAGATGGGAGGCGGACCAGGCCACCTAGGTTGGTTAGTGAAGGACCCATGATATCACCTATTAGATAATAAAAATGGTCATAAAAGCTATAAATTTTGTAAATTTAAATTGTTGCCTAAGCTCATTTAAAACGAAAACTGCTAATCTTACCAACAATACGAATATAAATTTTTTTAAATAGATCTTGCGAAATAATAGGCAGGCCGTAATTATTAGTATAAAAAAATATTTTTGTAAATAATGTTTCATAGAAAAAAATGGCATATCTGACATCCATTTAGACCGTATAATAATAATTTATGGAAAGATAAATAAATTTAATATCAATAAAAAAGCTTATTTTTCCATTAACAAAAGGTTTTGATAGAACAAAAACTATGTAAAATTCTGGTGTGAAAATGATATATATGCAACATAAGATTTTAATGGTCGGACATAATAAAAATATGGAAAAAATGTTTAAAAAAATTTATAAAGTAAAAAAATAATAAAAATAAAAATTTGTTATAAACTTAAATACAAAATAATATTAACCTATAACGCTGACTTCCAATCGGTTAGAAAGTGGGATAAAGTTCCCTATATCCCAAGGTATCATAAAAGATTCACTGAACGAGGGCATTTCTGCATTCAGGTTAATTAAGTAGGGTTGATTAAAGTATAAGGTTTCGCCTTCAGCCTATATATAATATTAAAAAAATATAAACAAATTAAATATTAAGATTATATAAAAAATATTTTTTATTTAGGGTTATAAAATATGAATGTGATAAACAACTTTTGAAATTAAAAATTTTACGATAATCGCGAAAAAGATGGTACATATGCAATAAAAAACTAAATTAATAATATCTTAATAAAAAATTAATCGGGGATTAAGAAATTGAGATATTTTAGCAATACCAAAAAAATTAAATATAAAAATGATAATTATACTTTAACTGGCAACAATTTCTCGATAGCATCACCGGCAACCTCGCTAACGACTTTGACTTTAAGTCTAAGCGGTCCCACCCGGAGTGGGCGTATATAAAATATAACCGGGAAGATGGCATTATTTTTTATGGCCACATTTTGCTCTAAATTTATATTTGTGGATTGGGGGTCCTGAGAAACGGCATTTGTTGGTGAAATTTGATTTAAAAACTGATCGGGAGATAAAATTTCAAAATCTGAAGTTTCATCGGCATTAATCGGCTTTTCAGGTTCAAGCTTGACAATGGCCTTTAAAATATGCGTTAAAAAAAATAGAACAAATTTTGTAATACTTCTAGTTTTATTAAATACATTTCACCTTTTTTAACAATATTTAATTGCTGTAATGATTTTGAGCATAGCTTTAAATACACAAATGATTTGTATAATATGTAACAAAAAACAAGCTTAAGTTGCCCATTACAAAGTACAAGTTATAAAAATATTAACCGAAATATCTCTTCCAAGGTAATTGTAAACCAAGGCTTGTAGCTTGACCTTTTCGCCGCGAATGACGCTGTAGGGCAAGTTAAGGGTTACGAAAAAAGGTTGAAAAACGCGAATCTAAAAGTGTTTAAAGATCAATTAACTTTTTTAAAATGAGTTAATTTTTAATCAAAATTTATTTATTGCATCAAATAAAATAAAATTTAGGTTATTTAGCAATGGCATCTAACTTAGTTTGACAAAGTTTATGAAATTGCAGCAAACTTATTTATAAGGCCTTACCTCTAAAACTTTTTATTATTTCCCCAAACAAATGGCAAAATATGAAATATAGAATTTTTGCGATCTTAAAATTCCAAAAATAATAATTATTTTTTTTAACCGACTCACCAAACTTATCAAAAAAAGGGGCAAAAGGGAATTTTAATGTAAAATTAAATCAAAATATGATAAAAGGCAACTTGCTCATTAATAAATTTTATATAGTTTATCATTTATCAATAATATTAAGCAAAGTTTTAAGTATAAAAACTTCAGCGGGAGTATCACTAACGGCTAGCCCCTTGTCATCGTCCATAGATAGAGCCGTAGCTACCCAAGTGGTTATTGTGTCAGGGACGCCCTTAGTCAGTTGAGCCATGCCGGAAGAACTGTAAAGAGATCAAAAATATAAGGAAATTAAAGAAAAATAGGAATTAAGTGATCAAATGATAGATTTTATCTATGAGAAAAAAATTATATCAACAAAAATAATACGAATATTTTTTTGAATTCATTGCTTGCTATACATATAATTTGTTATTCAAAATATGCGAAGAAGGGATAGAATTTTAACATATTAAGATAAATTAATTGCAATGTCTTTTGACAAAAAATTTGATACAACATTATCAATATTTAAAACTAATAAAAAACAGTTTTTTGCAACTACTTCATCTTCATTCAATATAATTTTTATTTAAAAAAAAATTAACTTAAATTTGACCGCGCTCGTTTAACAAATAAAAAGTCAATTAATTAATTACTCTGCGGTAACATCCTCCCATATCCATGTTTCAGGAAATTCTGTACGCGTAACAATGGCGCTTTCGACCTTGGCTAAGGCGTCCGATGAGCGGTCAAGCATGAATTGGGCCGGAGGCGCAGCAAAAGCAGCCATAGCCTCTGGGGCGGCGCCGCCTCCAAAATTAGCGCGGGCGCCAAAAGCAAACCCTAAGATATTATATACTGTAAATCTAAATAAGGGCATGAAATCAGGCAAGATTAAAGGCAATCAAAAAACAATCATAGAATTAATTAAAGTTAATATGCAAGGTATTCACAATACAGGTTAGCCAATCTTAGGGTATTAGGTTATTTGTCGTATTTCTTTAATAAATTGGGGTAAAGTTAACTTTCTTTCAAAAAAAAATTAAGCGTCATCTTAAGTATTTGGGCAGTTTGTTTAAAATATGCCAAAAAAATTTATTTAAATAAATCTCCTAAATTACACAGATCTACGAATCACGTCGCTTAACCGGATTTAAACTAATCATAAAACTATTCATTAGTCCTAGTTATTACTCTCTTTTTCAGTTTTTTTTCGCCAAACAATTTTTTACCCTATATATAATAATACTGGCCTTAACAACCAATTTGGACGACCTTAGAATCATTTATGGAAACTATTTTTTTTTTCAAATAAATCTTTTGATATAAGAACCAAAATATTAAAATATATTCTGATTTTAATATCCTAAGATTTTTAGTGTTCGGTGTTAAAGTTGAGGCCTTTGATTTAAGAAGTGTGGCCTGTGTGGTTATTTTACACTATGGCTAGTAACAAAAGTTTAAAAATATATTTAGATAACGGAATTCATTATTAACGTAAGGGGTTAGAATTTTTCTAAAATATTTAATTTTTTTTATTTTTTCATTTCCATAAAATTAGTGGTTTTCGTTACAAAATTCGTTTTTTGATCCAAAATAACTTGAAAGTAAATTACTAATTATTTTAGGTAATAACCTTTTTTAGATATGTTTTTTTATAAGGAATCTGAATATGCCATAGATCTTTTGGAAAATTAATAGTTAAAGAAATTTTAAGAATTTTTTTCTGAACTTTGGACGCGGTTTAAAAATGGAGGCATTGGAAAATAAACTAAACCCGGGATCGTTATCGCCAGAAAATTCTCTACAAAACCCTCAAAAAATCGTTGATGTTGTTTTTTTTTGTTGTCCAGTGTAATAACATGCCATAACACCCATTGCACACACCAGAGTCAAATAAAAACTAAATTTTTCTTACAAATAAATTAATTGATGTATGGACCAAAATATTGTAATCTATTCTGATTTTAATATTAAAATATTAACTTTGACGCCCTTGATCTAAAAGTGTGGCCTGATATGGTTATTTTATACTGCAAGCTTGTATTACAAAATTTCAAAAAAAATCTTTGGAGCTCAAAATTAATAATTTACTAAAATTATGCATTCTTTGAAAACAAGCTTAAATTTTTTAAACAAAACAAGAACAATGAATAACAGGAGGAAAGAAAAAGATGGTGGTGATGATGAATTTAATGTAATGTTATTTTTCAAAGTTTCAATATACTTATTTACTAAAACTATTAATATAAGTTAAAATATAAATTAATTCGTTACCCGGTATGATTTTAAATTTTGGAGTTTCGAGGTCGCAAAAAATGTCATTTTCAAAATTTAAACTACATGTTTATGGCAAGTTGAGAATTAGAAAAAAACAAAGAATAAATTACAAAATATTTTTGCATCTATACGAAATAGATAGGGCAATGTTTCTTATGAATTGAAAATAAATTAATTAATGTCCTAAAACATCAGGTATTGTGTAAAATTGCTAAATACAATGCCCTAGCAGTATGCTATATTTAATATGTAGAAAAAAATGTATTTAATAATAATAGAAAAGTCTCTCTATATATTTAAATAATTAAGTATTTCAACAAGATAAATTAACAACATTTTACATATTGCGGGCCGTTATACTCATTATAGCGTTGACTCTTATTTTACCCCAACGAAGCTTTATAGCCGTCGGGAATAGTGAAATTCGATTGCATGGCCGCGACTTAGGGTTGGATAAGCTACTTACGGAGTATCGAAAAGCCTAGTATGCCATTCAGAAGTTTAAGTGGCTGTCCATATGTGTACAATAATGTTAAAAAAGTCAAGCTTTGTTAAACACCAAATTGCGAAGGTTTGGAAGTTACAACTAACCTAGAGCCGACTTAAGTTTTAAAGTAAAATGCGGTCCGAAATATTATTTTACAAAGATTTAATATTTCGAACGAATTCCTTAAATGAAAAAGTGAGATAAAGACCGTTAGAAGATAACTAGAAAATAAAGTACTACCAATATAAGTATAATATAGATAAGGAAATATAGAATGATCAGTAACAACAAAAATAAGATGTTGAAAGACACCAAATTAATATAAAACGTATCTTAATCGACTGATCAGTATTTAGCCCAACAGTCTGACTATTGGAGATATTATTCATTTGTATTTTACACATGGGCACGTGCAAAGGGAGTTTTTATTTTTGTAAAATTAAAAAATTTAAAATTTTTTATTTCAGAAATAGCATTTTATGTGCATAAACTAAGTTAACTTTTTAAAAATTTGCTTTTTATTACATAACAAATTTTTTCAAAATTTTGAAAATTTCACGAAAATAAAAACTCACTTTGCACGTGCCCTATCTCTAGAATATCTAACAAACGAAGAGGTACAAATAAAAACGCATGCGAGATTTAATTTGTAAGTAAAATAATTTGGATTTACCCCGGCCTCGCATAGCAGAGTGTCGAAGCAGGGGCCTAAATCTTCCTCCTGGTAAATAAACAAGGGAGAAGTCAAAATGATTCAAAAACCTTTTAGTTGTTAGTAAATGGAAAATTAGTTGTATAAGGAAGAATAGGCATGCATAAACTAAGAAGTATATGACCATTGGCAGCAAATTAAGGTAATAACGTAGAAAAAGAAGTTGAAATCCGTTTTTGTATATAGACGATGTCTTTAAGATGTTTATAAAAAACGTTTTATTTTTTATATGTTCCACGTCGATGAGAAACTCATGTTATACATTGTTTGAGCTTAATACAAATAAATATAACTTGTCTTCTTCCCAATCTTTTCCCGTTTTTTCGCCGTTAACCCAGCCCTCAAAAATTCGTAAAAATGCCAACATTAACGCTTTTACGAGCTTGAGACGCAAGAGCTCAAAGTATAGAAAAAATTGTGATGAGTATAATTTACATAAATTGATATATTTTATGTTTAATTTTGTCAAAATAATAAATTAATGTTTTAAAAAAAATTGATATAAAGGTAGCTAAAAAGCGCCAAATTTTTTTTTGACATTTTAATTTACTTGATCATATCTCCTTATAAAATACTTTTTGAATTCGATTATTATTAAAATATACACGAAATGAGAACGGTAAGCAGAAAGAGCTGACATGTAAAATGACTTATTTAATAAAAATATTTTTTTTAATTTAACCAATTTTAGGCGTTTATTTTATCGTTTAAAAAAACATAGATGAATAACAATGCATTATAAAATTGAAAAAAAAGCATTTTCAGAAACATATTCTCTAATAACTCAATTAATTATGTCTCGGGCTCGCAAAAAACGTCACCTATATCACTCCCGCAACTTATAAATGTTAAAAGAGATGTTAGGTAGAAGAAAATATTTGAAATACGAGCTAAAAAAATAAAAAAATATGAAACAAGGTTAAACATGCAATAAAAAACATGATTAGATTAAACATGCGTTAAAAAAAACTATGAGCATTTTTATTATCTATATTTTTTAAATCCATAAAAAAATATTTTGTAATAGAAAAATACCTAAGAATTATTAATCTAATAAAACACCTTTAAGCATATTTGAAAAGACGAGAAAAGATAATGCTGATGCAAAATAGATATTTTTATATATTAAAGCACAAGTTTCTGGCAATTATAATGATAGTGATTAAGATCTGAGAAACACAGGAAGGGGACCAATTCTGTCATCTGGTTATATTACAAGATGCTGATATTTTGCCAGGTTAATTTAAAACAAAAGAAAAAAAGTGCCATTTTTATAATAAGAATACCATCAAAATTAAAAAAAATGGGAAAAGGGGGCAAGCGCCAGATTGTCCCTTTATCTTTGTATCAAGGTGCAATTAATATAAAACAAGCAATTTCCAAAAAAACATGTTAATACAGAAAAATATTTGTATTTGATTTTTGATTAACCTTGTATCCATTTAAAATGTTTTTATAGACAATTAAACTAATATGGCAAAAACTAACCAAGTTTTATTATTGAAATAACACAATATTAATAAACAACTACTTGATGTAAAAATTTCTCCTTGGTGAATTTTGGCATCTGTTAGCACAACCAATCCGGCATTCTGAAATAAATCATTATTAATAAGACCATTACAAATAAGAGATAATTGTTTCAAAAAATATTATCCAATGGGAATTTAAGATTTTGGTCTGCAGCGTAATTTCATTTTTTTGGAGCTCAAACTCAATTTGTTTATTTTGGTGCTAAAAAGTGAGCTGACCTTCCTCATTTATCAAAATTGAATTTTTTGCCACCTCACTAATTTTATAAAAAATTGTAAATTAATTAATTCTTTTTAAACTATTTTGGTAATTTGTTATTGACTCAACTATAAAATCAAGAATTGCCACTCAAGTAATAGGATACTTATCTCTCATATTGAGCTCCCCACTGAGCTCAAAACATTACGCATTTAAAAAAATTTTTTTACACCAAATCTTACCTTAAGTGTTTTAATTACATTTTCAAATTTTGCAAAAAAAATATATAAAGGGTCTAAAATTAATCATAGAACAAAAAATTAAGAATAATGTATCGTTTAAAAATGAGTGGTTAATTTATACATAAAAAACCAATAGACTTAAATTACTTTAAATATCTGCAATGCATTTCCAGACTGTCCAAACGGAGGGTATATAAAGGATCTTCCCCTAAAAAAATTCCCAAAATAAGGGCTTGGGTTTCCAGAGGCATCAAAAGAGCTTAATTCGTTTTGTATGGTGTCGGAAGTTATATCGTTACCTGTAGCTAAAATTCTAAATAATATTTAATGTTCATAAGTATATTGCACAAAAACACAATGGGATGAACCCAACAAAAGTAAAAAGATAAAACTATATTTTTAGCATAAAAAACTTCAATATAAAAAATTACAAAACTGTCTAAAAAAATATGAATGTTCTAATGTTTATGAAACTTTAAAGAATTAATCTATAAAAATATCTTATCTTGGACTTGGCCCTACAGACCCGATATTGTTAAAAAAAATGTCTTTTTTTGCCAAAAATTTTTTAAGTGATAACAATAACTTTTTTTTATTATCAACCGTAATTAAATTTTTAATTTAAATAAAATACTAAATTTTTACGTATAACACTTAAACATCCATATTTAGGTTATATTAAAAATTTTGCTTCCCCAAACCATAGGACGGACGATATTTTAAAAATTAGAAAAAAATTGTTCTTAAAATTTACAATTTATTTTATAAACAAAAATTTTTATTATAAGAGGCTTACGAAGACCAGAAAAAACGGTACACTGCAAAATCCGAATGACAGTATCTATTAGAATAATTTATATGTCTGAAAAATTTGTTTTACATAGAATATTATAAACATAGAACATATGGGTGTTATTTCTTCGAAAACGATATGAACAATGTTTTATTAATTATTACACAGGTCAACAAATATCAATGTCAGAAACGTGAATTTTATAAAACATGAAACTATGCATCCTTATGATGGCCTAATCTATATATTTTTCGTTTTTCTTAGTTTCTTCCGTCATTGGCTACTTAGATCCTTCTATAACGAAAAATGGCCTTTTTTGATTAAATTGTCTAAACATACCCTAAAAAGAAAAAATTTAAATCTTTTTTGCAACTTATATTTTTAATCACAAATAATGAAAAATAAATTTTATTAATTTATCAAGCTCTTACATCGGTATTTAGATAATACAAAATATTTCGCGTCCAAACTTAAATACGACACGAAATATTATCAATTTTTAATGAAAATATTATTTGAAGTTTGAATTTAACAGTTTAAATATTGTGAATAAGCAAAAATAAAATTTCAATTTATTTTTGTTTTTAAATCTTTTTTGGTTTTTTGACCTTTTTTTCTAAAATTTTCAATGTTTATATTAGGAAAAACGGTAAACGGATTTGATTTTCCCTAAAATGGCAGGTTTGATTCCTGTTGTTAACTCATAACTCTCAAAAAATTGTTGACCTGTGTTATTTCACCTTTTTCGATTTTATTATTGGAGCTAATACATTAATAATTTTATTGTTTCTATAACTACTGAAAATTGTTATTTTCCAATCTGGAAGTAGAATCTCATACAACTTGTACGAAATTCAATAATAAAAAAAATATCATTAAAAAAATAGGAATAAATTGGATAATATAATTAACGATATACAGCTTTTATATATAAAATGATATGATTTTTAGGTATACCATTGAAGCCCAATAAGATGCTTGATTAATCTTATAAAAAATTTAATCTCACTACTAGATGAATGGAGAAATGGTGTCAAAAAAAATTTGTTCTATTAATCTTCATATGCAATAAAAAAAAACAATTGTTTTAAGGTTTCCCCCATACTTAGGGGGCGCCATACCCGTTAGGGCTTTGACTCCTTTAACCCGAGAAAAGCAATTAATATTGCCGACGGGTTAAATAGTAATGCTCGCACGCCGGCGACCTAGGTTTTTAGCCTAGGCTATTATTTTTAGACATATCGTATAGGACCTACTGCCTAAGTAGGCCACTCAGAAGCTTTAAAGTGGTTGCACATGTACACTATTTATTCGAAGAAAAAAGCTACTGTGCACGGATTCGAACTCGCAACCTTTTACGTATGAGACAGAAGGTTTGCCACTGAGCTATCTGAGCCGATTTTATATGCAATAAAAAAATAAGTTTATGTAACTAATAGCATTAGTACTAATTTATACCAATTTAGTATTATGGAAACTAAAAACCTAACGCTTTGATCCACAGCCAATAGGCCAATTAAAGCATTCGGCCGCGTTTTGATAATTAAATTAGTTTGATCACGTGGTTTAAGCGTTAAAATCGTTCCATTAGTCGATGCATTTAAAAAATTTTGAGTGGTTGAAATTGGACCGGTGATGGGAGATGAATTACCAGCTGGTTTGAATTCAAGATTTACCTGTTTGCAAAGAAGGATTCAATAACAGATTGAGAACCACAAAATGTTTATTTATTATTAAATCCTAAACAACATTATATAACCGGTAAAAACCATAAAAGGGTAATAAAATATAGAAAAATTAATCTTGCCGAAAATGTTTGTACGTATATATGTAACCTGAATCATCTTGTCAATAATGTAGAGATAAGCATAAACTCACAAAGTTTTCAGTGAAACGATCGACCCTAAACTCAATAGAATCAACAATCACGTTTCCCGCTTGTGTTACAAAGTATGCCAAAACTCTAAAGGTTGGTGCAAGGGCCACAACTACGGGGAAAGAAATTTCGATACGTTTTGCGGGTTCTAAAAATAGGATTAAAAAGTAAAACATAAAATTATAGTAATTTAATATACAGCCTAAAAGTTTTTTTTTCAGAATAAAAATGGTTCACCAAACAACTAAACAAGCAAAATAAAAATAAAATAGTGCAAAAATATTGTTAAAACCTTTAATATTGATCGATTTGACACCAACAATTTTTCCTTTAGCCGTAAATATGGCAGTGAGATTTGTCATAAGGACAGAAGCGTGGGCCTCCACCGTGTGTTTCGTACCAAGCTATAATGCATTAAAGTACAATTAGATAATTGAATAATACAATAAAGGAACATTAAAAAAATATATATGATGAGCAGCAATTTCTATAAATCCTAAACATTTACCAGGCAATAATTTAAGATATAAGTTATTTATGTTCTCTTTCAGAATTATCATATTTCGTTTTCAAACCGATAACGCTTTGGTTAATTAAAAAATGGCAAGATTCTGATTTTCGTAAGCCTAAATAAGACAACTCGTAATAAGAGGTTAATCTTTTTTATTAAATGCAATTTAAATTATTAATTTCGCTAAACGAATTGTGGGGAAAAAATAAACAAAAAATTATTAAAAATTTAGGGTAGCCGGTTAAAATGACAACTTTAACTTCATGTCTGAACGTAACTCAATCCAAATTTTATAACCATGAAAAATTAGAAGTTTGGGAAATTTTTATTATGAACTTTAAATATTTGGAAAAAGGTAAACGGGTAGTTTCTTACAAATTTAATCAAGATTGAAAGTCAAAATTTATTAACTTGTGTAATAATTAATTAATCATATACCTACAAAAAACTAAAACATTGAATAAAATCTGGAAAAAAAATTAACAAAAAAAAACAAAAAAAAAAATTAAAAATAAAAATGAAATTTAATGGCAAACGTACGTACCTTTAATATATTGCTATTATTAAAATTAGGGTCAGTATTTCGCAATTCCATATAAATTCCAGCGGGTTCGTCGAATCTATTGGCGGTATGACTAAAGGTACGGGTCAAGCCTCGAAAGTTTGCCTATAAGTTACCAAGAAAAAAAATATTGACATTATTTTTTGCAAGGCTTCTTAATTAAATTAAGCTTTAAAATATTTTTGCATTTAATAATTTAAAAGAAGCAACACAGCTGATCTCGTTAAGCAATTTTATTTAAACAAATTAACTTTTTATTATGCCAAACCAAAATCGTTCCATTTCAATAAAATAAGTAGCAAATTTTTAAATTGCTTAATGTAATAAAAAAAACGCGTAAATTCAGGTCATATAAGGGTGCTATATTATTCAATCAACATCAGTAAGTCGCTATAATCAATTCAAAAATGTAAGACAAAAAGTGGGTTTTACTTCAAAACCGATCCGGTCAATTTTCTTATCAATATCAGTAAAGGTTAGGGTCTTTTGCCCGGTGAGAGGATCAAGCCCAAACAGTTGAGTTTTAGTTAAATCAACGGTATAAGTGTCGGGATTCAGGTAGAACGGGTAAGAGTAATGCAAGTTACGTTTCAATTCGATAAAGTTCGACAGAGTTATCGGCTGATCATTCGAGTCTAGACGGCCATTTATTCATATATATAAAAACTCTCATCAAATATATTTATAAAAAAAATTTATTTAATTAGCTGTGCAAAATCATTTTTTTAAAATAATTATCCTAAAATTAAAACACAGCTTATATAACTACAAAAAAATATCAAAACTTTTTGAAGCAGAATTATGATGACCGAACGTTATCGAATCTGCCTTTGAGGACTTTGAATCATCGGTTTTCTGGAGCGATTTCAACATTTCTAGAAGTTGAGGCAAATCAGTTGCTGGATCTAATGGTTTGCCATCTGGAAGGGTTGCCGTAACCTTTATATAAAGATGCAAAAAATGGGATTAGTTGTTTGAATGTTATAATGAGAAAAACTAATTAAAAAAACTATATTGGAGAATATTGTAAGTTTGGCATTAAATTTAAATCCGGTCTATAAAAAATTCTATTTTCGCTTCATATTAAGCACAACAAATTGTTCAAATTTCAACGGCCCCATAACCAGAAATTGCAAAAACGAATTCTAACAAAATTGTCACCTATCAAAACGGGTTATTTTTCGATTAATCAAACATATATATGAAAAAAAAAATCGCAGGATTTAACTATAACTATAAGAGGGGAGCTAATGCCATTTCAATATAAAATGTATCATTTTTTGAGGATTAGAGCGTACGCCAAGTCATTTTACCTGCATAGAGGGCCCGGTGGTTCATTATAAAAGCTTATTTTACCCTTAGGTTAATAGCCAAGCCTGGTTTGAAATAGGTAGGTCCAACAAGTATAAGCTCATATGGAAACGTATAAAATTGAATGTTTTGTGAGGTGGTTTTCGAGTTAAGTGTTAAGTTATCCACGAAAGTTAGGGTCAGGGTGTAACTATGTCCAAAGGTGAAAGAATCTTGGCTATTATATAAAAAATATAAACTATTACCATAGAAATATAAAAAAATAACATACATTCGAACAAATGTTAGATTTAAATCATTTAAAACTCAAAATAAAATTACAATTATGTAATTAGGTAATGCAAGATTGAGAAAGATTGGGCACGTGCAAAGTAAGTTTTTATTTACGTAAAATTTTGAAAATTCTGAAAATTTTAAAAATTCATTTTTTTTTTCAAAATTTTTTTCAAAAATTTTTTTTCAAAAATTTTTTATTTCAGAAATAGCATTTTATATGCATATATTAAATTTGGCAACTTATTAGAAATTTGCGTTTTATTACAAATTTTTTTTTTTCAAAATTTTGAAAATTTCACGAAAATAAAAACTCACTTTGCACGTGCCCTAAACTAAAATTACATCTATCCGTGCAACCAATTATTACGCCAAAAATTTAAAAAAAGCGTTGGAATATTAAACAAACTAATATCATCATAAAATTTGCACTTGATTAGCAAGAAGTAGAAAGTAAAAATTGGCTAAAAATGGCGTTATATTTACTTGTAACGGGCGTTATCGCTATAATCGATCGTAATCTCAAAATCGTGTTTAGCAGAAGCAGAATCCGAATCAATTTCTTGTACTAGTTGGGTTTGAGTGTATTGCACAATCCGCAAAGTTGAATTGTACTCGCCAAAAGTATCTTTGAGCACAATGGTGGCTTGGCCTGGAACGTTTCCACCAAAGGTATATCTGTGAGTGTTTAGGAAAGGTGTGATTATAATTATAACTGTCTAAAAAAATTTGATTTAAAAAATTTTTTTAAGCGCAAAAAAATATATTGATTAAACAAATCTATTTAAAACTTTACTAAAAAAAATCGAATAAATTTAATTGTAAATATGTTTGAAACATATTATAATGGGAGTCATTTTAAAATATATATCCTAAATTAAAATAAAATAATGTCTGATACAATTTAAGGATATACAAAAGGTTAAAATAAAAATAATGAATAATTTTATTTTTTCTTATCCAGTTAATTTTATTGACATGTTTTAAGAACTCATATTTAATTTTAAATCTAATGTTAATAAGGTGCTATGAAAGACTAGGTCTTCCAAAATAAAAAAAATTAAAAGACAAAAATTAACGACAATAAAAGCGTTTAATGGTTAAATCAAACCGATATTCATTGATCTCATATCATATGCTTCAAATTTTATATGAACTAACTCTAATAAAATACAAAATTCCAAAAAATAAATAAAAAACGAAATTTAAAAATGTTTAACTTGGCCTCGAAATATCCCACAACCTTAACCAATTTTCGAACTCTGTCAAGCACTCCATAAGAAGGGGCAAACAATTTGATATCCCATACGGGTAACACATATTCCTCGACAGTAAAGGTCTTATCAGTCGATGGTTGATTGTTATTAACATTGGTATTTGTAGTAGAATCTATAAAAATTCATAAGAAATGTTTTAAAACTATGTGGAATGATTATTAATTATAAAATGGTGTGAGCTCAACAATAAAAAAAATGTTAAAAAATGAAAATAATAAAAGCACATTACAATAAAAAAAAATAATGGCTTAGAAATTAACATATTAAATTAAATTACACACTTTAATTAGAGTAAGACAATTTAAATATGGATACCGTTTATAGGTATAAAACTGGCAGATATTTTCCAATCTCCAAGGAGTGTTTTATCAGCTAATTGCAGATCTGCCTTGAAAAATCCTATAAAATAAACATAAAATTCAATGCAAGTTGTTAGCGGTTATGAGTTTGATAGAAAACAATCTAATCTTAGATATTTTTCCGTTTCTAAAAACAGCCCCAAGCCATGATCCAATAGATCCTGTGCCAAAATAGCCACAGATTTTGCAATCTCGAATTCTTGGAATAAAAATTAAAAGGGATAAAGTTATAATATTTTTTTTTCATTAAAATTGTAACCTCAATTATTTGAAATAATGAGATATTAAATTTTTTGATAAATCAAGTAAGTTCCACATTTAGTTTATACAAAATATTTTGAATCACATCTGATGACATGATTTTTACCGGATTTAAATGAAAATATAATTTTAGATATTTAATAATTTAGCTAGCAGGTCAATAATTTATTTTAATATTTTTTGTTTTTGAATCTCATTTGTTTTTAACATTTTTTATAAATTTAAACATTTTTAGCTGGCTTACAAAGTTTGACCGGAAATTGTGGATTTAAAAATTTTGCCAGCTTTAAACATTAAAAATTTATAAAAAAAAACTCAAAATGAGTAAAATGTTATTAAACAAAAAAACTACAACTTTAACATTTACCTATAAATAATTACAAGATATAATACTGAATATAAAACTTTATTAATTCATCGTTAAAAAAATTGCGCTGAAGCATGACATTTTTTATAATTAAAATGACGTTTGACCTTCATATATTTTATAATTTAATGTTTCATTATTTTAGCGGAAAAGTGTCAAAATTGAAGCTTTACAAAAACATTTTTTTCATTTTATTTTTCATTTTGAAATCTTGGAGTCACAAAAAACGTAACTTTTTCATAGTTTATTATTCGACTTTCTCAAGTTTTCAAGGCCAAAGGCGGATTAAGTTGGGCCATTTATGTATATTAGTTAAATAAAGTTTATAATCCTCACAGGTTGTAAATTTTTGTAAATCTGTGAATAAAAAGAATGCAATAATAGTTATAAAATAATTAAAATAATAAAACTATTATAAAAATTTCTCATATTTTCATTATAACCTCTGGTAAGTGTCCGGGCCAACAATTGTTTGATCCGATTATCCTGAGGATCGCTTATATAAATAGTAACAGATCCATGACTAGGCTTAAGTGTCGGTTCGATTACAATCACACGGAATTGAACTGTGATAAGAAGCATCAAGGTTAATAAAAAATAAAAACGACATATGAAAATTAAAAAAAAAAGATTTTAATGTCACAAAAAATTCATCGATTTAAGTAGAAGCCCAGCTAATAAAACTTATTCTAGGCATTTTACATAGGGTACAATTAGTGGAAATTTATAAAAATTTAAAAGCTGAATAAATTAACGCCTTTATTGATTTTATTTTAATATGGACTTAAAATGAAATTACAGGTATCGGTGATATATACCAAAAAAGTGCTATTGCAAGAAATAATACGTAATATTTTTCTATTAGTTTCATCAAAAAAATTATTACCCAAGTCTCCGGGTTTATATTTGGCCTTATCGGTTTGTATGAGTATAGACCGAACTTTATCGCTATAGGACAAATCTGTCTCATTTCTAAGGTTAGGGAAAGGTGTTATTATGATTGGTCTGCGTGGTATGCCAAATTTTAAGGCGCTGTTTTGTGTTAAATTATGAAGAGGCGAAGTAGAACCTACACCAGGTATTTGTGATGAAGTCCCGCTTTTAAGAACGTTAACACGTAAAGCAAGTCTTTGATTACTATAAGCGGTGAGGTTGGGAGGAATCTGTAAAAAAAAATAAATAGAAGTGGAAAAAAAATGAGAAAACTTTAAAAAATAATTAAATGTGATAAAAATGTATAAGAAAATAGGGTAACCACTAGAAAAAAAACATAGAATATTAATAAAATAAAAATTAGAAATTAATTGTAAAAATAAATCATCAGATAAATAAAATTAAATGGTAGTCCTTCTATAACATATTTATTTATTTAAACTAGTTATGTATACAGGGAATTAATATGTAAACAACTTGAAGCTTAAAAACAAAACATGATTAACTTTTATTTTCAAATTATGCAATTAGCACGATTAAAAAGCATAATTTAGGATCTCGCTTATGATCATAGTGATGCTGACTTAACCATAGTCGTCAAATTAACTCTTTTTTGATCCAAATTATTTAAAAATAAGTGCCTATTATAATTGCAATCATACAAAAAAATTAACGATTTTTAGGAGGTAATTATACAAAAATACATTGTAATATTAAATTTTTTCACTCATAAATCTCAAAAAAATGTTGACCTGTTTAATTTTATTCGGAATTATTTGAAAATTTCTTCATATATGCAACAGTCTCTCACTTATTTAGGCATTCACAATAATTTTCTTAATAAATTATCATATTAATTATTCTATTTAATTAAAATGAATCATTTTACTAATTTAACAGCTAAAAAAAAATAATTTATGATTTAATTTGAAAACCATCAAAAAACCTTAATATATTTCTTGACAATTAAATTCAAAAAAAAGACTACACACAAAACTAATATTATTTCGATAGAAACATTTTAATGTAAAAAAATCCACTTTCATACTGGAGTTCAAAAAGGGTTGTAATTTTACGACTCAGCCCAAAATTTGTTTTTCATTCAAGGCCCGGCACAGAATTTGATTCTTTAAACCCGGCCAGGCCTGAAAATTTTATATTGCAAGCTATAAGTTTGGTGATCTTAAATTATCCATAAAATTCTGAGTAGAGATAATATGTTTTATAGCGTAATAAATGTCTCATATTTTGATACTTGTTAACAGTAGTTTATAAAAAATAAGGCAAAATAAATCAGCCGAGCCAGAATTTCTTTTTTCCTATTTTTATTCCCGTATCGTTTTTATGATAAGCCGGCACCGGGCAAGTTTATACCAACTTTGATCTCTATTTCAAATAAATCCTAGAAATAGAGATAAAATCTGATCAAATTTTGTATCCAAATATATATATATGACAAATCAATAAAATAAAAAACTACAACTATCGGACATCGCAATAAAAATCACAGGCAAACAAACTCAAATCGATGCCTTTGGTTTCATTACGTATTCTACGATCGTACAGACAAAAAAAATCTCAAAAATTTTAGTTTTTGTAGATATTTTTCTATGGTCTATCACGAAAATAAAATATACAAAGCGTGCTTTAACTTATAACCATTTAATATAATCCCGGACCAAGGCTGTTGCCAGAATTTTTATTGAAAAAAATAATTTCTAACTATTATCGTAAACACTTCGCTTGACACAATTTCAGTATAATTAAAGGATGTTTAACATTCTAATATATCAGCAAATTTGGAACCAAATCTATTTTATAAACGTTTTTTTTTGGTTTTTAAATTACTTTCCATTTTAAACAAAAAACGATTTTCTCGGAAAATTTTTGGTAAATAGTTTTGGCCATAACATAATTGTTAAATTAATTCATAAATTTAAATTACAAGTAACATCTGCAATTTGTAACAATTTTTTTTAATCTGTTTTCGGCAAATTATTTAACCATTTCTCCTAACCGTTTAACTATTTTACTTAAAATCCTCAAAAGTAGCATAATGTTTTTGCGTTATAAAATCAATAAAGCGAAAAACTAATTTAAAAATAATTACTACATTTGAAAAAAAATTGAAATTATAAGTAAATAATAAAAAAATCTTAAAAAAAAATTCTTTTCTATGTATAATTTTTAATTATTTTTTCGTTTGGTAGCAGGAAAATTAAATTAAAAAATAATTAAAAAATTTTTTTGGCTTATCTAAAATATATGTCTTGGTAAAATTTATACAAGGTGCTTTAAAAAAATTTTCTAATAAAACGCATTTATACAAAAAGTCTCCTATCCCAAGAAAATGGTTTTTCGAAAAATGGAATTTAAAAACAACTCATATTCTAAATTTTAATTTTTTCCATCATTTTTTTAATTATTTGTGGAATTAAGAATCAATGACCAGAGGCATTTTATTAAAATTTAACAATTTTTTAAATGATGAAATTGTTCCCATAACCCCCGATATTATCGTCATGAGGCCTTGAGTATTTTCAAATAAATCGAAAAACTTATAAAAAAAATAATTTCACCTATTTTTTTAACAGGCAAACTATTTCAATACAAATTTTGAATTTTATTTTATATATAAGTGGCCAGAGAATTCTAAAACAGACCTTCTTAAATATAATTTGCATATATAATATGATATATCTCTATATTATTTACTAACAATATTTAACATTGTTAGTTCTTATTATAAAATTAATGTTATTAATACATTAAATAAAAAACTTTTTATGGTCAAATTTTTATTAAAGATACTGAACCTTTTTTCCAACACGTGGTTCAAGGTGGCCCATAATAGTTGTATGTAAAAAAACTATGATCAATTTAAGTCACATACAAATTTTGAATATAAATTTAAAATATTAAATACTACTTCTAATAGCCCGATCATGAAATAAAGGTTTGTGTTTGTGCTCAAAATGGCGATGTTCACCTAAGTTGACAATGAGAACATCTGATTGCAATAGTACTTTTTTGATTTTTTATGTGAGAAGATAAATAATATCCAATAAAGTCTGAAAATTTACAACTTTGGATAAAATCAGTTAAGAAAATTGACTAAATATCCAATTTTGATAAATGAGGAGTGTTAGCTCACCTCAATTTAACGTTAAAAAAACAATTGAGCTTTTGCTCTTTGTTGTAACCTCTCTGGTATTACTTGTATGGCCAATATTTGAGCACTTCCAGGAGTAAAAGTGCCCTCGGCCCGGGCAATCACACTAAAATTCGGTCGTTTTTTGGGCTCTAAAGCGTTCTCTGAATCAATGCTGTCATCAACCCTAGGCAAAATTATTATGGGTGGATTGTCATCCATGGTGTTGTCGTCTGCTAAAGCCACTATAGAAGCCTCCAAGGTCGTAGCAGCCGAATCTAAGATTTGGACTGAGAGGTCGTAACGACCAGATGGTCGTATAACACGGGGACCGGTAATTAAGTATGTGCTATAAATGGATATAATTAAAATAATTTTAGGGTAAACGATATTACTTTTAAAAGTAAATAGCTTTAAAATAAGCAATTATTATTTACCTCAAATTTATTTAAATTAAAAATGTTTGAACGTCCTCACGAAAAATAGTTTGTCCCAATTGAAGTGGAATTTTACGTGTTAAAAACTCTGTCATTTTTCATTTTATTTTCAATTTTATAGGACTTAAATTATTCATCTCAAATAATTTTTTGTAATCATAAGTTTTAGATTAGGGCACGTGCAAAGTGAGTTTTTAATTTCGTAAAATTTTAAAAATTCTGAAAATTTTAAAATTTATTTTTTTTTTCCAAAATTTTTTCAAAAATTTTTTATTTAAGAAAAAGCGTTTTATGTGCATATATTAAATTTGGCAACTTTTTGAAAATTTGCGTTTTATTACAAAATAAAATTTTTCAAAATTTTAAAAATTTCACGAAAATAAGAACTCACTTTGCACGTGCCCTTATCTATATAAAACATAATAATGGAATTCTTTAAATATTCCTATTTAGCGTCCTTATAAATAATGTAGTTTGTACCTCGAAGTGTACCCGTAAAAAAACAGTAAACACAACTTAAGGGAGATTTTCTTTCAAAACTTGATGCTTAAAAAATAGATATATTTTATCATTTTTTATAAATATGGTTAAACTATGCTATGTTATGATGTCCTTAAAATTGAATTTTACAAAACTAATTTAATTTTAATTAAACGAGAATAGGCTTTCTTTAAAAAATGCTGAGATTTAGCCACCTGAATCTCACAAAACTTATCATAAAAATGTAATTATCTACTGTTAATAAATAACTCATTACGTTAAAATAAAATAATTAAATTTATAATTGATTTATACACAATTCTTTCACAAACTCGCATCAAAAATTGGATCTAAAAAATTTGTTTTTGTATTTTCCCTAAAATTATTAAAAACCATAAATTTTTTATTATTTAGACATTAAAAATAATAAAATTGTAACTACACAATCGTATATAAAAATTATAAAGTTTGAATTAAATTATTTTAACATAAAAATGTTCAAAAAAAAAAGTCATACTCATAAACGGATTCTTAACAACTAAAGAATTAAATCATGGTTTAATAATATTATTTTGTAAATCTGAAATTTTATTATCAAAATATATTCAAGTGTCACAAAGTTATTTGAACGTGGGAAAAAGATATCAATTTAAGTGAGCACACTTTGTGCATTAATATTTGTTATTTGAGCAAATTTTTCTTGCAACTATATAACCCTATGAAAACTGATTGATACTTTTGTGACTGGACATTGGCAATATTTTCGGTACCACCCAATCCTGCATCTTGAGCTTGGACAGTTTTGAGAGGCGATTCCATCAATAAGATGAGGCCTATTAACAAGTAAAGAAGGGATAAATGGATATTCGAATTATGTCGTGTTCCTCTATCTACCCTATAGTTTGAAGCTGATTTTTCTGAGTCGATGCCTACTTTAAAGGAACTTCGCGGTTTTTTTGTAATTTCCAAAATATTGTTCTCGGTCAAATTTTGCGAAATATTAGTTGAATTCAATAGATTGGTTGCGGCGAAAACACTTTCTTTTTGAAAATGTAATGTATTATCTTTAGTAGATTGGCCGCCACCCGAGGTTGTCGCGAATTTACTAGTGCAAGGAGGCAAAGTCGTGAGCTCGTTGTAATTGGTTGTTGCTTTTTGACGAATGACACGATCGGAATTCGTAGCTGTTGTAGATATACTGACCCTTTTGTGTCCGGCCATTTATTCGCGGGTATTCGAACGGGGAAGATAAATAGAAATCTAAAAATTAAAAAGATTTGAAGCTAACTAATCAATCGGTTTACGAATGTAGTTTAAATTTAAAAAATCTTAAACGTGCCAAAATATCTAAATAGCAAAAAAAAATTAAGATTTGGCCATTGGTCCCAATTTAATTTTTTATACATTTTATTGAACAGCATGAAACAACACACACTCTAACCTATAACCTATTTTAAAAATAACTAGCCTCGGGTTTTAATTTTAGCCGGTAGGGGAGGGCGAGATTTTAGTTTGGATATTATGAAATTACATATCCCATTGATATTTCTAAAAAACTGGAAGCATCATTAAAAAAGTATTCGATTGGAAAAAAAATTTCAAATTTACTTTTTTTTACGTAATTATAAAATAAAAATTTAATCTAAATTTCAAAATCTTTAAATTTTCAAAACATCTTTACTTAATTAACACATGTTTATAAAAATTCTAAAAAAAAAGAAGGCAACTTGACATATATAAGTCAGGAAACGAGCAAAAATAAAACAAAATACCGACCTTGGCCGGTTATGAAAACCTTTTTTAAAATAAAAGTGTAAATATAAAACATTCTCTTGCCTTATTAATTATGTTAATAAAAGCTAAGAATATCTAATTTATATAAAAAGGCAACGTGTATTTTAGAGAAAGAAAAAACTCATAAATTTTGCTTGGATGCGTTTAAAGTTAGTTCATTTTTTTTATTTTAAAAATATTGTAACATTTTTTTTTTTCAAAAATTTTTATCTAAAGTATTTTAGTGCAACATTTATAAAATAATGCGTATCATTAGGGCTTCAGAATTCATTAATTTATTCGAAAAAATTATAAATTTTTGAAATTTAAGTTTTTAGACAGAAAATTAATTCATTGATTTTTACAATATTTACAACCCCGGTGCAATTACTTTAAATATATTTAAAAATTTTTTTTAAATTTTGATTAAAAAAAAAATTTATTGAATTCTTAACGCGGTACGGAAAGAAAAAATAAAATTGTACACTTGTTATTTTTAATATAAGTAATAAAAATACAATAATAAATGTAAATATTAAATGTGTCTTAATTAAGTAAATATATCGAGTCAAAAAAACATAAAACATTTGAAAGTTTTAGAAACATTAATTTAAGCTCATCGGCCTTGGCGGAGACAAAATATTCTTCTAACATTTTAACCCTACCCAGCCAGCATCCATTTATTACCAGGCATTTTAAGGGACAGTTGAAGCGGCTTTTAGCACCTGGGAAGGCCTGTTTCAAATAATAACGAATTTTTTAAAAGGTGTTTTTTTCAAATAGATATGTGTGAGACGCATATTTAGATTTTGAGAGTATGTATTAAATTTGAATATTTTCACCATTTTTACTTTTAATAAAACTGTACCCTAAAATAGGTCTTAATTAGAGTTCAAACGGGGCCATGATATAACGGGCCACCTCTAATGTTGCCGCGTATTCGTTCGTGGAGGTATTATCACCATATTGGTGATACAAATGGCAACACTACTTACTCCCCTTTGGGGCTACTAACAACAACAACATATAACGGGCAGGCCCGAATTTCTAAAATGGCCTGAAAAAATATTACAAGCTTAATATGTCTTGCTTTAAATTTTTATTAAAATACAGTGCGTAGAAGTAATAACCTCTTCATCATGTGATAATAAATTTATTATTTTAAAAGTTCTTGTTTACAATAAAAAAAAAATAAGGTAAAATGAGTCACAATAAATCAGCCCGGCTTGGCCCGAAATCCTATTTATTAATCCAGGCATCGGCACGGGCCGGCACCGGGCTTTAGGATTGATATAGTCAGAGTATCAGATAGGTTAAGGCGAGGGAGGATCGAGCCTATCTTAATTATATAATAGTTAATAACAAACCTTACTTTCACTATTACGAAATTAAGTTAGCAAATTCATAAACTTTGTAAAAACATGAAAAACTATATCAAATTACGTTTACTTAAAATTTATTATAATTCTAAAGTAAATTATTTATGATGAATAATAAAATTGAATAATTTTACGGTTTCAAATTACAGCCTATGAACAATTGTTCAATAAGAAACTTAATTCACCAATTAATATGCTAAAATTCAAAAGTTATATGCTTTGGGTAATTAGTAAAGTGAAGTTATGTTGTAATTTCAACAATATCTGAATTCAATCTACATTAACCATAGCATTAATGCTTACATTAGAATCGATTTCTGTGCCAAAGCTTGAAACGTGAAGGGCGAGATATTTAATATAAATGTAAGACCATACTCAAAAATATTCAAATTTTATATCAAGTTAAAGCTATGATCAGCTATTCAATTCCATGCTTTTTTTTATGAATAAGAGGAACGACCTTAACTTGAATCGGCTGACGTACCAAGTTTATCTAAAAATGAACACATGTGGTTGGGTCAAAAAATTTCCGGAGGTGTTCAAATCATAAATATTAAATATTTTTTTATATTTTTTTGTTAATATAGATTAAAAATCTCTACTCGAAAAATTCAAAGTCAAGGAGGCTTAAGTAACATACTGTCCTCTACGATCCACGTGATGGGTAACCTAAACCTATTAACATTGAAAATGTTTTACCATTAGGGCGCATTTATTTGTCACCAGGGCTTAGCCTAACCCCACCCAATGTGATCCAATAAATAAATAAGATACGCATGCCAGTATCATAAGTTTTTAGACTTGGGCTCTCAGAAAAATAGACAGTTAAGAGATTATATTTGTTGGCCATCACCCGTCCTACTATTAACTAGGCTCAATACTGCTGCTAATGAACCTAGATCACAACGTAAGCTTGCAAGAGCTTGGGGTCATCCGACCATTAATAGTATTACAAGTACAACATTCGCAAAAACGTTGCCAATTTATTTTTACTTTACGAAATGCTCAAAATGTTAGGACTTTGCTGAATTATACTCAGCCATTGATAGTAAGTACCTCCATGATATTTAACACCTAAGTCCGCTTTCAGACTCATTTCATTTTTTTTTTTCAAAATTTGAAAAATTTTAAAAATTTCGAATTTTTTGAAATTTTTTTTTTCAGAAAAACTATTTAAATGCTAATAACGAAAATTAGCGACTTTTTGTAAAAAAGCGTTCAATGCCAAAAGGTAAAAATTTTAAAATTTTTTTAAATGAAATGAGTCTGAACGCGCCCTAATTAATAAAACTCGTAGACGTTTGACAATAAGCTTTACAAAGTGCCAAACTTTTAGAAACTCGAATTATAGAAACGCCTCTTTTCATTTAGCCTCGCAAATGAAGCTTTCAAATATTTAAAAAAAAATAGAAGATTTTTTTAATCATTCTATATTTAATTTAAATACGATTAGCCAAATCTATAGCTTTTAGTTAAACAGTCTCTTCCTAATTTTTTAAAGAAAAACGATGGGACTAGATTTATTTTTTTAAAATTCAGTTCCAATAACATTCAGCACTAACTATTGATATCTACTAAAATAAAGCTAGCCCACCTAGATTTTGTAAGAATGTTCGTAGAAATGTTTGATTTAGCTATGAAATTCCATGGTCAGGTTATATAGTTAAATTATATATGTAAGGCCTGCTAAATGGTTAGGATACAAAGAGCTTTGGAGCACTTAATTTATTATAAAATAGTTTTAATTAAAAAGTCATCAAGTTTAGTTATTTGACAAAAACATTAGGAAATCGAAAATATTATCGCCTATTAACCATAAATAGGATTTAAAAAATTGACTTAACTATTAACTATATCTTAACTACAATAATAATATGCTGTATAGTCGGTAAAAAATCCTAACTATGAAGTTTCATAGTACTTTTTTGACTAATTTGCCCATTTCTGATACATTAAGTAAAAATCTACCAATTTAGTTCCTTAAAAAATTGTGTGGTACATACATAATTTATATGTGTTTAATACCTTTTATTAATTTGCGTCAGAATTATAGACATATATTACTTAAATGCAAAAAAATTATTTAATTCCCTTAATTTCCACCTTAGGCATAAAGTTGACAAGATTATAATTTAACAATTAATTTAAAATCGTAAAAAAACAATTTATCTACTAAAAAAAAAGTATTAAAAATAATGGATAAGGATGCCTAAGAGATATTATTTAGATTTTTTTAAGCTCTTCATTAAATTTTTTTTTAATAAAATTTGTCGAAAAATTAAGCAAGGATTAACGCGTGACAAGTGGGGTAAAAAAGGAGTAACACGAACAGCATGGGGTCTAAAAAAAACCCTAATGCTATAAACTTCGTTTTTTAATGTTCTAAAGGGCACGTGCAACGTGAGTTTTTATTTTCGTAAAATTTTCAAAAATTTAATTTTGAAATAAAACGCAAATTTTTAAAAAGTTGCCAAATTTAGTTTTTGCACATAAAATGCTTTTTCTAAAATAAAAAATTTTTAAAAATTTAAAAAAAAAAATAAAATTTTGAAAATTTTTAGAATTTTCAAAATTTTACGAAAATAAAAATTCAATTAGCACGTGCCCAAAAGAAAGAAAGTGCTTTTTTTCCTAACAAATAATTTATCTTAGACACAAAGCCAATAAATCTTTTAATAAATATGTTTAGTTGTAATGAGAAAGCACTTCTATAAATAACGTTATATTTTGAAAATTTAATATATTAGACAGGTCAACAATTTTTTGAGAGTTACGAGTTAACTACAGAGATCAAACCTGCCATCTTAGAAAATATCAAATTCGTTTACCGTTTTTCCTGACCAAACTTAGTTAGTCAGTTATAAACATTGAAAATTTTAGAAAAAAAGGTCAAAAAACCAAAAAAAAATCAAAAACAAAAATAAATTAAAATTTATTTTTGCATATTCACAATAGTTAAACTGTTAAATTTCAAAATATTTTCATTGAAAATCGATAATATATCGTGTCGTATTTAAGTTTGGACGCGAAATATTTTGTATTATCTAAATGCCGATGTAAGAGCTTGATATATTAATAAAATTTATTTTTCATTATTTGTGATTAAAAATATAAGTTACAAGGGATTTTTATATGCAAAAAAAATTTTTAAATTTTTTCTTTTAAGGGTATATTTAGATCTGTCAATTTGGTCAAAAAAGGCCATTTTTTGTTATAGACGGATCTAAGGAGCCAAAGATGGAAGAAACTAAGAAAAACGAAAAATATATATGAGATTAGGCCATCATGGGGATGCATTCTTTTAGGTTTTTATAAAATTCACGTTTATGACATTGATATTTGTTGACCTGTGATTAAAGCTATATCATAGTTTTCAACATTAAAATTGACCCGTAGACTCCGGTAAAAATCATAAATCAAACAAATTTTGTATTAGTACAAAAGCTATTTTCATATATTATATATGCAGAAATATGAAATATAATATTGCATATCTTTAAAATTATTAACATTATATATGTTTTCAATTAAAAAGGGGCAAAGTCAAACCCCACCGTACCGGTCGCATAATAAACATATAAGAGCGGGCGGGTTGATTTCTTTCGATATTTAAAAAAAAATTAAAAATTTTATTTTATCAAATCTTAATTTTTACAAGAAAAAATATTAACCATTGTTTTTAAAATATTTTTCAAACGCAGCAGTTGCTCTAAGTGTATTAAGACTTATTAAACTCACCTAAATCTATGTAAACATAGCTGATAGTCATTTCAACATATGACTCGTGGAAAAATTCTAACTTTAAAAATTTTCTCACATTGAGCCAATATTTTTTTTTTAATTTTAAAATGTTTTTAAAAATTTAAATGAACTCTGAGCGCGCCCCAATCGGCTCAGATAGCCAGTAGCAAACCTTCTGCCTTAGACGCAAGAGGTGGCGAGTTCGAATCCGTACACAGCAGCTTTTTTTTTCGAAAAAATAGCATACATGTGCAACCACTTTAAAGCTTCTGAGTGGCCTGCTTAGGCAGTAGGTCTTAAACGATATGTCTAAAAGTAAGAGCCTAGGCTAAAAACCTAGGTCCCCGGCGTAGCAAATCTTACTATTTAACCCGTCGGAAATATTAATTGCTTTGCTCGGGTTAAAAGAGTCAAAGCCTTAACGGGTATGACGCCCCTAATTGGGAAAAGGTATGGGAGAAACCTCAAACCAATTGTTTTTTTTTCTGAGCGCGTCCTAATCAAAAATTTAACAAAACTAAACTTTGTAACCTCACTAAATAAAATATAATAATATTAATGAATGCGAAAGCTAAAAAACGTTTTTTTGGAGCTAGTTTGGCCTCTGTTAAGCCTGAGGGAGAAGTTTAATATAACAAAGTCTTTTATGAGTCATGCTATATATTAAAGATTCTTGGGTACAATATAAAGCACAAAACAACTCCGTTCAATTCGGAAGTATTAAACTAACAACCACCTGACAAAGTTTATAAACAAGTTTAACATAAGCTGGCTTATTTAAAAAATATATAACTTTATAAAATCAATAAAATAAACCGAAATTGCTTTGGTTAAGCGCATGTCTTATAATATCTTGGCTAGCAATACATTTTATGATAGTTGAATAAAAAAATGGCAGAAAATAATTGTAATAGCCAAGAATGAGTTTTTTTTTATTATTATTTTAATATTGATAAAATTTAACAATTGTGGAGGCAGTTAACATAATTTTGGCCATGTGTTATTTCATATGGGTTTTTCTAAAAATTAAACATAAAAAAATCATAGTTTGATTAAGGCATTTTGTATTATTGTCTTGGCGCCATTGCTAAACCTGTTTTCATAAAAAGAAAATCCCATTGTTTTAGATTTTACAAAAAAAACCATTTAGAAGACAACTTTCAAGCTGACATGCGAAAATTCAATAACCGTAAACACAATGTAACCCCCTTACCCTTTTTTTATATTGATCCTGACCCACATTCCATAATCTAACCCCCCACACCTATTCAAACCAAATTCTTTCACGAATACTCTACATTATAGCCATCGTGATATTTTTAAATAATTTTGTATAACTATGACGCTTTTTAGAAAGAATGAAATTTTATTTAAAACAATCGACCAATTTGTTTAAGAGCGCGTTCAGCCTCATTTCATTTTTTTGAAAAATTTTAAAAATTTGGAATTTTTTTTAAATTTAAAAAAAAATTCTTTCAGAAAAACAATTTAAATGCTATTAACAAAGATTGGCAACTTTTAGTTTAAATTTATTCAATGTCAAGAGGGAAAATTTAAAAAAAATTTATAAAAAAATGAAGAGTTTGAACGCGCCCTAATAAAAAAATAAACATGAGCGAGCCAAACATTATAGGGCTGACAGGCGGGCCGGGCGATAAAAATGTGATCAGCTTTATATGTAAAAAATCAAAATATAGAATTTACCTTAAATTATTCCGTGTAATATGAAAGAATATAACGTTAAAATTTATAAACTAAATTAAAACATATTTCGTAAAAAGCTTTTTTTAAAAATTATAATTTTTTATTTCAAATTTGAATGGCTTTGTGCATGTAAAAAAAAAATGTGTCAAAAAGTCGTTTTTGTTTGAGCCAAAAAATAAATAATTTTTTCTAGTAATAAATAAAAAACAATAGTTGTGATGCAAAAAATAAAAAATAATATATTTAAAAAGTATTGAAAACAACAAATAAACAAAAATTAAATGCAACAAGATGTTTAAAAAAATCTATTTTTAAATATATCATATTTATTAATTTTGTTATTGTAAAGATGATTTAAATTGTAATTGTAAAGATGATTTAATCAATACAACTTAAGACTAGATAAGGGGAAAGATAGTTAAATATCACATTTGTAATTGAAAATAATAGTAAAAAATAATTAGTAATTACACAAATAATTTATCATAAAAATTCAATTGTTTTATAAAATATTATAATTATTTTTTCACAAACTACATTTAGGCATCTATCACTTTAATTTCTATGGGTTAAAAAAAAGTCTAGACTTTTGTCCTTAAGAGCCACCCTTTTTTTTCAATTATTTTTATGTCTTACCATTAATACATGCGTATGCATGGAGCCAGAAAACAATTACTAAGCCACTATTTTAAGGTCAGAAAAAGTTTAAAAAAGAATACCCTAATTAGTTCTGAATAAAATAATTTTATATACAAATAAAAATTATGGGCACAATTTTACAAGCAAAAATAAAATGACAAGTACAGACAAGTTTCTTGTCCACTCAAAGTCAAAGCAAAATTGGCACAAGATTGTCTGGCACCAGGAAATAATTATTAAAGATTATGCAACAAATTTATTCTATAATGGTATAATAAAATTTACCCAGTTTCATTGTGCAACTTTATAGAATACATATACAATTGTTAGCATTATAAATATTACAATGCAAGTATAGGCAAATTTTATGCAAATCAAAATTAAACAGGCCAAATATAAATAAATAATTACTTAAATCGGTTTGTATTTGATTGCGTTAAAATCAAACAAAAGTGATTTATTTATGCAAAGGCAATGAATAAATATAGCATTTATACGTGATTTTTGGCAAAATTTTTAAAAATTGATTCATGGCCGAGTTCAGACTCAGTTCGTTTTTTTGAAAAAATTTTTAAATATTTAAAAAAATATAAAATTTTTACTTTTTGACATTGAACGCTCTAAGTCGCCAATTTTTTTTATTAGCATTTTAATAGTTTTTCTGAAAGAAAAGTTTTTAAAAAAATTAAAAAAAAATTTTGAAATGAGTTTGAACGCGCCCTATTGAAAATAAAAATAAAATATTAATTAATTTTTAAAAAAAATTTAAGCTTTAGAAGTATAAAGAAGTAATTTATATATAATTATAAGCTATGATTATATGTGTTTGATATAATTTTAATTAATTTTTTTAATATTAAAAGCAATTGGTTGTCAAATATACACGAACAACGCGTTTTTAGTAAAAATGCATTTATTCAGGTTTAAATTAGATTTATGATGAAATTTTTTTTGTTAAAGTTAGGTTTAGAATAGTTGGGTTAGAATTAAGGTTTGTATGCAGTGCTAGGAAAACAATGAGCCAAAAAACTTTGGCTCATTCCCACCCCCCCCCCCCCCCCTTCCCCCAAACTTAAAGAAAGAAGCTACAAATAAAGGGCCAAAATAAGAATTCAAAAAAAGCCTTTACTAAGTAAAGGGGCGAAAAAAATCTAAAAAGTGCTTGCTAAAAAAAGCCCATTGTTTGTTTTCTTTATAATAAATTCGAAAAATTGATTTTTTCTTTATAATAATGATGGGTTGGTTATTTTTTCAAGAAAAGGGGCTTTTTTTCAATATGCCCCTTTTCTGGCTTTTCTTTTGCCATGCCCACGAGTTTAAGATATAAAAAAAAACATTGGTCTAATGACTGTGGCTAACAATTATCAAAATGTAAAAAAAATTTTAACGGCTAATAACTAAAAATGAGAATTAATATTTTTCGTTTAAGACTATGACAAAAAAAAATTGAAAAAAAAATCTGTCAAAATTTTTAACTTAAATTTTCTTACACTAGCCACCTTAATGTTAACAAATGCGTTCAAATTTTTTTCCTTATAACTTTTTTAGCCGCAGCCAAATTGAAAATTTGTAAAGGTTTAGAATTTTTCTATTTGAATTGATAATCAGCTATGTTTATTTAATCTTAGATATAAATTTAAAAATATCTAAATGTACTTAGGCAACTGCCTGAAGTTTAAAAACAATGGTTTATAATTTTCAAGGTATCTAAACTTTTAATATTTTTTATATTTTTAGAATTTTATAAATTTTTTGTAAAAACAATAGAAGTTCAAACGCACCCTTCTAAATGGGTTTTATTTTGTAAAATAATTTAAGAATTTTAATATTTTTTTTTTAAAAAATTGTGCAAGTCGTGTCTCATAAGTGATTAGTTTTTTTCATGAGATGTATAACAATGGGATCTATTATCTATCAAAACAAGTTATCGCCTTATATCAATGAAAATAGAGATTTAAATTAAAATTACCTTTTTTAAAAATATATCTATTTAGAATATAAAATTTTCATTATTTTAAACAAATAGGTTTATTTTCAATATAATATAGGCCATTTGCAAAGTGAATTTTTTTTTGCACAAAATATTACAATTTTTAAAATATCAGACTATATTCAAATATTAAAAAAAAATTTTTATTTTTAAAGTTTATAATTTTTTTAAAAGTTTTATTATCAGCTATGCATAAGATAAAAATTTATCAAGATTTTTATATATATAATGGAAGCAATTGCTCAGTGTTAAAAAATATTGTAAAAACAATGGTCAATAATTTTAGATATGAAAACTCAAATTTTAAAAATTTTAATTTGAAAATTTGTAAAATTTTTGTAAAACAAATAAAATCTGAAACGCCTGATTATCGCTTTTTTTTCAATTTAACAATTTTAGTTAGATAAAACGGGATTAAAATATTTGAAAAAAAATTAAAGAAAAATGTTTTTAGAATTTTTAGAGATACTTAACTCTGTCATATATATGCGCCATTATGTATTATTCTTGTTATTTATATACCTTTTTAGTAAATAGGATAAGCATAATTTAAAATAACTAGTTACTTCTTAAATTTTTTTATACTATTATCCTATATTTTAAATATGTACATTAAAAAATATTGTTAAGAATAACTTTTAGAATTAAATAGTTTATGTAATTCTCTATTTTTTTTAGAAATGTAAACATTTTTAGAATTATGCAAATAAATTTTCACGTCTTCTTTGGACAAATACAAGTGCATGATAGCTTTTTGTAATCCCTAATGTTTTTTCGCCACCTGTTTTAAAGTTAAAACACGAAAATGTCAACCCCCGAATACGCAACAAGTCCTCAACTTATTCAACCTCATTCATATTCTGTTCCGTTAATTAAGGATTCGGGATCTCCAAATTATCATTACCATAGACCTCGAGCAGGCATTTATGGTTGGAGGAAAAGATGCTTATATTTTTCCATCTTGTCATTAGCTGCTCTTAGTCTCTTAAATTTGGCCATGACAGCATGGATGATGCGACATTTGCGTTTTAATTGGGTAATTTATTTAAATTTGCTTGCATTAATATTCTGTATTAAAATAACTAGAATATAACATAATAAAATAGCTAAATATATTGTTGGATTTTCATGGTGGGACTTGTATAAAAATACATTTTTTTATGATTGCATTATAATTTTTTAAATAATTGAATTATAATAAAAGTTATTTCACCAAATGATTTAAACTACAAAAAATTATATTAGTGAAGGTTTTTAATCTAATTTTTAATAATTTTATATACCTGAATGCTATTAAATAATAATGTCAGGGCTGGTTTGCACATAGTAATATTTTTATCATAATAAGGGTAACACAATAGGGTTAATATAGTAAAAATTTGTGTTTTAGGGGCCTGAAAGCTAGGGGCCCAACATGGTACAGATAATATATAAACTTAATTAATTCCAAAACCTTATTATGAAAAATGGCCTTTAGTTATATTAAATCTTCTTAAAAACATTTTCTTATACATTTTTTTTATAATTTTAGCGTGGTATGGGAAATATGAAAATTGCCCCTGATCATATATCATTCAACAGTGATACAATATTTAATAAACCTGTTAAAGTGTCTAACTTACAGGCACCAAAGGTACCTAATATATATTAATTTATTGTTATTAAGGTATTGATTTTAGATACAGTTTTGTCAGTTTAATTAGAGATTATAATAGTCTTGTTATTTATATAACTTTAAGCATTTATGATTTCATTGCATAAATATTGTTTATTAATATGTCAAATCTTTTTCTCAAACCTTTTATAATTTTTCTTTATTTTTTTCACTTTTATTTTGCAAATATGTGGTCAAGATTGTTTTATGCCATAATTTTGAACAAACCATTTAAACTCTTCTAATAATTTATCTGCTAATGCTAAGCCATATAATTTATATTTTTTTATCCTGGTATTATCTGTCAAAAATATCGTAACCATGGTTAAGTATTTTTATTGTGTCTTTTTGGTCACATATGGTATTTGTTGGTCCATTTATTTGCACTGGTCATACTTCATTATAATCGATTTTCCTCCTCTCAATAAATTAATATATATTTTTTTAACATTTTTTTATAGGTTACACATTATTCAACTTAGCTAGTATAAACTAGCAAAAGTTTGCAAAAACTTTGATATATATTTGTATTTTACGACAATTTTTTTCTTGCATTTATAATACCAAAATTGACACCACCTAAACTGTTTTTTCTTATCATAAACGGCCTTCGACTCCTTTTTCGATATATCCAAACCAAGATTGAAAATTGTCATTTTTTACTGAGTTTTCCCTTTTATTTAAACGGTTTCTTTTCGACACAATTTCCGTTAAAAATATGTCAAAAATAGGGGCCATGGCCAGGATCACAAAAGTGTTTTTTTTTGTTAACTCTCGAATGCTAAGGTGTAAAATTTGTAACGCGAATGCTACAGTGGGGCTGTACGGTCCCAATTTTAAACCTCTATAGAGTTTTAAAGCTATGAACTTTCTTTTTTTTATTATTTAAAGAAAAATACGTGCAAACTAAGTTATCATTAATGTATATATTTTTTTTTAACACAAAGAAAAAAATTTGTAAAATAGGAGTTTTTCTCTTTTCTACATTGCTTCAAATAAATATTGTCAATTATGGAATCGTGTTTTTACTTCAAGGACATTTTAAGATAATTTTATGACAAAAAAATATTGTGAAATAAAAAATTAAGTTTGACTATTACTTATCTTAAACTAGACATTTTATATAGAAAAAATTATTTATCATAATTATACAATGCAAACATTTCATATTAATATGTAAAACTATTATGAAAGAATACCTAGAGAGGTTGCAATTTTTTCAAATTAAATTATATTGAGGCAATATCATGGTAATCAACATTGAAATTGACCATGTGGGGTCCATACGAACCCTAATTTAATATTTTCTAAACGTGTTATTAGAATTAGACCAAATTTTAATTATTATTTTTGTTTAATTTATATTTAAGAAAAAAGTCACATGAATTTAACCGATACACAGGTCAACAAATATTTATGTCAGAAATGAGATTATTATGAAAACATAAAAGAATGTATCCCCATAATGGCCTAATCTTATATATGTTTTTCGTTTTTCTTAGTTTCTTCCGTCTTTGGCTCCTTATATCCGTCAATAACGAAAAATGGCCTTTTTTGACCAAATTGACAGATCTAAACATACCCTCTAAAGAAAAAATTTAAAAATCTTTTTTGCATATTAAAATCCATTGTAACTTATATTTTTAATCACAAATAATGGAATAAAATTTTTATTAAAATATCAAGCTCTTGCATCGGCATTTAGGTTATACAAAATATTCGCGTCCAAACTTAAATACGACACGATATATTATCTGTTTTTAATGAAAATATTATTTTTGGTTTAAATTTAACAGTTTAACTATTGTAAATATGCAAAAATAAAATTTCATATTTTTGTTTTTGAATCTTTTTTAGTTTTTTAACCTTTTTTCCTAAAATGTTCAATGTTTATAACTGACTAACTAAGTTTGATTAGGAAAAACGGTAAACGGATTTGATATTCCCAAAGATGGCAGGTTTAATCTCTGTAGTTAACTCATAACTCTCAAAAAATTGTTGACCTATTATTTATTTTATAAAAATAAAATAAAAAGGAAAATAAAAATATTATAAGTGTGTTTAAGTTGTAATAAAGGCCATTATATAGTGTTTGTAAAGGTTAACATCTTCGAATTCTTTTTCCACTTGAATTCCAAAGGTTTGGTCAATTCGTCCATTCAAATTAGTTTAGTTCAAAATGTTCAACTCAAAATATGGGATTTTGACGGTAGTCAAAATATGAGGTTTTGGTGATAGTCAAAATAGATTTATTCTAATTTTTCAGATAAACACGTCCGTTTTTTTTTTGCTCCATTATTAAAGTTTGATTGAGATTAAGTTGTGTGGCATTGAGGTCGACGTGAATGGCAGTATTGAAATGATCGGAAGAGTAATTATTGGATATTGAAAGGTTATCAGTCACCAGCTATCGTTTAATGCAAATGAGGTATCGTTGGCCGAAAAGAGGCAGATTATAGTTACATTTTAATTTTAAATACTTATGCGGGTGCTGGCGTCAGCATAAAGCGCGCAATTGGCAACCTCGCTGTCCTCAACATGGTCGCAAGCGTTATCATATAGGATTCTGCTCTCTAATATGGTCGCAATGGGCGTTGTCATATAGGGCTCTGTTGTCCTTAATATGGTCGCAATGGGCGTTGTCATATAGGGCTCTGTCCTAAATATGGTCGCAATGGGCGTTGTCATATAGGGTTCTGTCCTAAATATGGTCGCATTGGGCGTTATCACATTGGGATCATTCTGTGTCTCATGCCAAAATTATCTGCAAATGTCATTATTGCTAGTATCTGCCTCAGACGGAATTAGGATCATTGTGGCGCAGACCTCGAATTAATTATTATGTGTAGTGAATAGTTACGCTTAGGGAGGATTGTCGTCATCATTTATTATTATATAAAATGCATAGAGTTTTACATATCGTTGTGAATAGATGGGTTCAGGAAGAATTAACTTAAACAATATAACGTTGTGAATAGCTTAGTTGACAAAAAAATTAACATCTTGCATCGAATATTTACAGGTTGGGAACGGTGAAATATTTTTTTGTTGAGCGTTTCTCATGGGTGGCCAAGTTTAAGGGCTGCTTGGGTTGTGTCGGACGCCTCCGACAAGGTGTTTTATAACGTTGTGAATAGCTTAGTTGACAAAGAATTAACATCTTGCATCGAATTTTATTTATAGGGTTGGAACGGTGAATATTTTGTTTGTTGAGCGGTTGTCAGGGGTGGCCAAGTTTAAGGACTGCGTGGGTTCTGTCGGACGCCTCCGACAAGGTGTTTTCTGACACCAATATTTATTTTATAAAAATAAAATAAAAAGGAAAATAAAAATATTATAAGTGTGTTTAAGTTGTAATAAAGGCCATTATATAGTGTTTGTAAAGGTTAACATCTTCGAATTCTTTTTCCATTTGAATTCCAAAGGTTTGGTCAATTCGTCCATTCAAATTAGTTTAGTTCAAAATGTTCAACTCAAAATATGGGATTTTGACGGTAGTCAAAATATGAGGTTTTGGTGATAGTCAAAATAGATTTATTCTAATTTTTCAGATAAACACCTATGTAATATATGATATTTTTGAAGATATTCAAAATTTATGCTAGGGTCCTTATAAACCCTACCGTGCTAATCGCGGGTTAAACGGAGTATATAATTTCATTCTAATAATTTTTTTTTGATAATATTGTTTATATTAATTTCTTACACTTTGCTTCTTATTTTAATAAAAAATATCAACATTGTTTTTTTAATATGTTATCTATAATAATCACTCAATTTTTACATTTGCGGCACTGTGCACGTGTTTATGAACGATGTTTTATTGATACCTTAGTCAAGTATTTATGTTTGGAGCCCAAACCTCGTTATTTTTCAAAAACTAGACTTTTAATTTTGTAAATAGATAATATATATCATGTTTTTGATTAAAAAATGGGTTTTACATGGCTTCAACATCAACCCCACATATGATCCGCCCCCTGCTCACTCTTCGGCTCTTAGTTCGCTAAATTATGACTGTCATTTGTAATTTCGTCAACAAAAAGATTACTAGTATCGAAAAATTATTGAATATTAACATAAAAAATGTTATGTAATCTCTTAAATATTATTACATTTTTCTCGGTGATTCTTAATCCGTTCTTCATTTAACTGATAAAAAAAAGTGATTTTTTACTGTAAAAATCATGTTTTACCTTCTCTCATGATTACCAGGTGTAATTTGACACCACAAAAATACATTTATTTAATTTCCCGTGAATTAAATATGCATCTTTATTAACGGTCAAATTTTTTTTAATTATTCTCTTTTTGCTGAATGGATCTTTAATATCTTATAAGCTTTTTGGGGCATCACATTTTTGCGGCCTTTTTTACGATACTTAATAGTATTTTTTTAGAATGGCCGGAATTTTGAGGGGGGCTTTAAATATTTAACTGCTATACTTTTAACTCTTTGAGATTAATTAGATATAATTGTATTTTTAAATATAGATAGATTCGTATAAAATAGATGGTGGCTAAATTTGGTGGCCTAAAATTCTAAAAAAGTGGAAATTTTTGGCTTGAAATTGGGCATTTTGAATATTTTGAAATTAGCTTAAATCACTTTCTTTCTCGCATCTCACCTCTTTTTTGTCTTGGTCATGGTACCCTTAATAAATCGGCTTAAGTCCTTAATCAATAAATAATAAAAACAATAATGATATTCCTTTTCCTAGCTTTATTTTTTTATTAAATATATAGATAGTTCCTTAAACAATTTTATTTATTGTATTTTTCTGAATTTTGATTTAACTAAGAGATTCACACAAAAAGTAGTTTATTTTTCTAAGTTGTTTCCCCAGTTATATCGGAAATCCCCCAATAATTTTTTTTCTATTCCTAAACCAATCAATAAGTACAGCATTAAATTTTGCTGTCTCCAATAAGTGCTTCAATTTTATTAATTGCAACACTTAATTTCTCGATTTTTTCCAATCTTTCCCACTCTTTTTGTTGTTGTTGTTGAAATATCTTCATCTCGACGTTTTCAATTATCCAGCTTAATTCACTTTTCTAGATGGCATATATTGAAATTTAGTAAAAATAATCATACAATCATTATAAAAATTATTAACAATGAATTTTATTTGTTTTGCATATTTCTTAGCCTTTTTTAAATTTATATAATTATATACATAGATAAATAAACTATTTTAATGGTTGATCAAATTATGGTTTATTTTTAACTTCTTTATTTAATATTTTGATAATTTAAAAAAAAATTGATAAAACATGCTTTGAATTTAACTTATAATATTGAGTTATTTGAACTTTTTCAAATGGTTTTAGTTTTATGGGATCTTTCTGGTGGCTTTTAGACCAAATTAAATTATTTTGCGAATTGAAAGTTTGGACCTTTAGGCCTATTAAAAAAAAAGAAAAAAAAAGTTTTGCTAAATTTTTTCCAATTAAAGGAGGATTTTTGATAATTATATTATTCAATAGGCCGTTAATTTATATTTATTTTTATATAGTAAAACCGGCATCTCAAAAATAAGCTTAAATGGACAATTTTTTAGTGCGTTTGTTATTATAATTTTTTGATCTTTACGATGTTTTTACATATCCTTTTTCTGAAGCTCTAGGTCCTTAACTTTATACAACTAACCCACACCTTTACAATAAAAATAGATCCCCTTTACTTTGTTTACCTGTTTATACGTGTCACATGGCCTTCACCCAAAATAAACATGTTATTAAAGAGTTACGTTTTAAAATTATGTGAAAATTTTTAACAAGATATACAATTCGTCCAGTCCCGCATTTTCTAGATTTAGGCCTTCTGAATCTTTGTGTAGGTAAAGTTTAGATGCCAGCTTTATATACAAATTAATTAAAATTTATAGTATAGCCTAGCCCATAGGGTAGTTAAAATGTTAACCTGACCTCAAAGTTAGGGCGCTTTGCCAGGATCGAATGACTCTCTTTACCCCTAAACGTTTCTACAAAAAATCCGAAAAACGCTATTTACTTCGTCTTTTACCTGACCAGGTATGAGTGAGAGCCGAAAAAACGCCCCCTTTTGCTAATTGGGCTGTCATTTCATGAATTTTATTTACTTCTAGGAAAACTGTAAAATTTATAATATTTTAAACGGGTGATTTTTACTGTAAAAGTTCAGGTGCCCGAGACTCAATAAACTTTGTTATGCTACCTCATAAATATTAATGGAGCCTTTAACTGTCAAAAACGGATATTTCTTTAGAAATAGTTAGCATTTTAAAAAATAATAATTTTAAAAGCATAATGTAATCTCTGAGTGATCGATCCTTCAATCATTTTTAATGCTATTTAAATTATGAAATGAGCAAAACTGACCTTCTAAGTGAATATACAATTGCAACTTTTTAACAACTTTGAAAATGTTTTTTTTTATATTTAAGCAATTTACATCATCAAACTTTTCTGAGATAAGCTCTTAATAAAACAATCCCACTATCTTAGGTCTTCAAATTCATATCGTTTTTTCTAGTCAAAAAGTTTTTAATCAGCTATAAATATTTAAAAAAATAACATGAGATTAGATAAAAAATATTAAAGAAAATTATTTGTAGAATTTAATTTTATAATAATATTTTATTATAGCCCGAAGTGGCGTTTAGTAGTTGGGGTGCAATATTTTGTGATAATTAAATGTGGATGTTGGAACTCGATATATCAAAAATTCAATATTTTTTATTATCTCAAATGAAAACTTAAAGTTACAGTTGAATTAAGTAAAAAAAAAGTTTAGTTATTTTTAAAGGGTTCTCGCGGTTTGTCAATTTTGCCTAATTCGGCCTTTCTATTGTTACGAGAGGGCCTTCTTAGAAATACTAAAAGCGGAAAAAAACATTCATATTACAAACAGAAAAGTGAAGAAAAATCGATTTGTGGACTGTTAATAAATTAATAAAAAAAGATTGATTTTTGATGAGTTTTTTTCAAGTTTAATATTATAATATAAAGTTAACCTAAACCTAGTAATTTTCTAATTTTGCATTTTTAAAAAAACTCATATATACAAAAAAAAAATATTTTCGCTTTTGGCATAAAACATAAAATTACTTTAACCTGCGAATTAATTTATGGTTAGACTAAAGATGCGTATAATTAGCACACAATTTGAAAAAAGATACTCTTTTTTCTTATCTTAGCTATGTTAGCCGACCATCAAAGTTTTTTATATGAATGCCTCACTTATTTTATACAATATCTGTCTATTAAAATTTATGGGAAATCCCTATAAATATATATCTAAGTTTACTTTTACTAATATATATTTTTTAACTACAACTTTGAATTTATAGTTTATCTTAGTGAAATACTAAATCAATGTTTTTACGCCTAATTAATTTAAAGTAACATTGTTCTTAACCTTTACACCTTATTGATTTCAAATATTTGATTTTTTAGAGGCTGTGGAAAAACCATCGATATATGAATGCCATTATTTAAATATTTATGTTATAATGAAATCAAAAATATATAGTTGATAGTTAAAAACCCTTAAAAAATCTAATTAAGTTTATAATTAAAATCCATAACCCTAGCTTAGTTATTTTTTGAAAAGTGGTGTATGGCCTAAACCCCATGTAAGTGAAATAAGGGTCTCTACAACGATTGAAATGACTTATAAAAATGAAATTGATTTTATACAAATTTAACATCACCAACGATAAATTTCACTTCATAAATATAGATTGACACCTAATTTAATGTAAGAAAAAACGTTTTTTTGACAAAGCAATTGCAATGTTAAATTAAACATCCTATATCCACATCCAATTAAGTTAAATAAAATTTTTACTCATTTTTTTTCCTACGTTTTCCCTATATTTGGATACAATTTGTATAAGTAAAATAAATTTTTTTGTCAATTTTCTAAATGAATTCCAAGCCAGGTTAATAATTTTAAGGAAGGGGGGGGGGGGGGGCTGACGCGATTTTTGTAACTTTTTGGGTTTGTGTGACATGCTATTCAGTACCATTTTCCATTATTTATATTGTTCGATTAACACATAATCCAAAAATTTAATGATTGTCAAAGGAAAACCCCCTTTTAACTATATTGAAATTGGGGGATTTCGTGTAAGATTTAGCTTTCATTCTTTAGAAAGAGCTCTTTTTACCTTTATTTGTAAATATTTTCGTTTTTTTAGATTTTTTTTAAGTCTTTTGATACTTAGCTCATGGTCTCGATAATAAAGGACTTTAGCCCTTTTATGATGAGATTTTAATTTTTGTTTAAAAATTCATTAACCCAGGTCGGGTAAAGTCATATGGGAGGCTGAATGTTCAACTCCGTGCATAACGTCTTTTTTCTTCGTAAAATAGAACACATGTGCACATTAAAGTAGCTGAGTGGCCTACTAAAGCACTAGGCCCTAAACGATGTGTCTAAATTTAGAGCGGTCGCCAGTGTGCGAGCAAATCTTACTATGAGTCCAAGCCCTAAACGGGTATGGCGCCCCTTGGAAAGATAGGAAAACCTCAAATTATTGTTGTTGTCTGTACTAACCTCATCTTATAGTTTATTGGAGTCGGCTCAGATAGCTCAGTGGCAAACCTTCTGTCTTAGACGCAGGAGGTTGCGAGTTCGAATCCGTGCACAGTAGCTTTTTTCTTCAGAAAATACTACACAAGTGTAACCACTTTGAAGCTTCTGAGTGGCCCACTTAGGCAGTAGGTCCTAAACGAAATGTCTAAATGTAAGAGCCTAGGCTAAAAACCTAGGTCGCCGGCGTGCGAGCAATTCTTACTATTTAACCCGTCGGCAATATTAATTGCTTTGCTCGAGTTAAAAGTGTCAAAGCCCTAACGGGTATGGCGCCCCCCTCGGGTATGGGGGAAACTTCAAACCAATTTGTTGTTGTTTTATTTATTTGAGAATGGTCCGGGTTGAACCAGACCACAAAATAATTCACGGTCCAAGTTTAGGTGTAAAATTTATAAATAAAGGCCATTAAAAGATTTAGTACTAAATGGGCTGAGCCGAATAATTTCGGCCTTCTAGAGTTAAAAAAATTTGAAGTTTAATTGTGGATATACGAGCTTAAGATATTAAAGGATGCCGTATGGTCCTAAAGAGATCATATTATCATTTTAAATCGAATTTTTAATTTGAATTTTTTATTTAGTGGCCCGAATTTATGTTTATTTTATATAAATATATAAAATTTACCATTAGAAAAATATGTATTAAACTCTTTAGTTGTAAATATTGGTATAGTAATTATTGTAACAAATTTATGAGACCATTATTAAACTTAAAATATGCGCACTAACTACATATATATTAATAAATTTTGGGTACAAATACACAGGTCTACAAAAATGAATATTTGGCGAGCTTTGTATGGTTTATAAATTTTTAATTTAAGCCTATCTCAGTAACTTAAGAGCAACTCCTTTTTGACTTCGATTACTTTCCTCTTTTATTCAAGACTGCTGGGGCAGTGATTAAAGGCAAGGCAGGAGAAAAATAATTTATAGATTTTTTGCTTAACTATTAAATATTTATAAGCTCCACTAACTATTTTATTTGTCACCCTTCTCTTCTTTGATATAAGTCAATTTAGAATAATTAACCCCCTGTAGCCTTTGTACTTAAAAAATTTAACTTTTATGGCAAAATTGAGTACGATGTATTTTACGTAATAATAAAAAAATAAAATTGCTCTCATGTATAATTTTATTATTTAACTAAAGTCGACGAGTGATGAAAGAAAATTATGACATAGGGGTGAAATAATTTATAATCTTAGGGATTTTTAAATCCGTTTTTTTATTAAACTTCGTAATAATTTATAGAAAAATGTTTATATACAAGAAAGAAACAAAAAATAATGGAAAAAATATTTATATATTTAAAACAGCTAAACTGTTAAATTCAAACTATAAATTATATTTTTATTTTAAAACTGATAATATTTTGTGGCCTACTTAGATTAGTGCCCTTGTATAACCTAAATGTTGATGTAAAAGCTTGATATGCTTAAATATTTTTTTCTCATTATCTGAGAAAAAAAATATAAGTTAAAAGGAATCTTAATTTGCAAAGAAATTTTATTAAATTTCCTTTAGGTATTTTTGAAGTTACAAAATTAGTCAATTTGGTAAAATTTGGCCATTTTTTTGATTTATACCTAATAAAATAGCCAAATCGAAAAGAATTTTGGAAAATGGAAAATATATAGACCTAAGGCCATCATGAAGATTTCACCTCTGTCATAATTTCTTTTTTTTTAAATTTTTATTTTTGTCAACCTGGAAAATTTGAAACCCCAACCTAAATAGGACATGTTATTGATTTTAAAATAAAAATATGTTTTTTCCATTATTTTGTTTTTCAAAAATTATCATTGTTTTTAGCTGCTTACAAATTGATTAGAAAAAATGGTACGGGAACCCTAAGATGACAGGTCTGGTCTCTGAAGTTAGCTCTTAATTTTTAAAAATTTTTAAATTTTTTTCACAATTTAAAAGTCAAAATGCATGATTAAAAAATGACGCGTAAATGTGAAGAAGGAATGATATTGATTTATATTAATTTTAACTATAATTTCAATTAGTTTCTTATATTATATTTTTGTTTTTAATTAATTTTTTATTCAGAATGGTAACTTGAACCTCGTTTCAGACCGGAGTATCACAATGCAAGCCAAAGATGCCGACGGCAACGTTTCTAACCTTTTATATATCGGTAATTTTTTTGCTCTTTTATAATCTTCACTTAAGGACGTTCGAAATGAAGTTTTGTTTTTTCGGGAAAACGCGAAAATTTTGTGTCTCTATGTTATTCAGATAAGAGGGAGAAAAATACTGCTATAGTCGTTTCAAATTTTGGACAATATGCCTTTTTCGAAATACACCAAAATTATTATTATTAGATAATTCATTTAGGTCTATTAAGTAAAATATATTTATTTTCATATAGCTTTATTTTTTTTATATAATTCGGAAAATTAATAAAAATGTGAAAATATTTGTTGTTTTTTTCAACATATAATTTTGAACGTGCTGCCGATAACATTTTTTTTACAATTTTTATATTTGACAAATTCATTTTTAAAATTTAAAAATGGAGACATTGCAAAATTATAGCCTAATTTTTTGAAGGTACTTGCTTGCTTTAATTAAGGGCCTGGAACGGAGTGTCTAAGCCCCCCCCCCCCTTTTCCACTTTTTTTATTAATACAGATTTATAATTGGCTCGATTAAATTTTTTTATTTTGTTTTCTACATTTTAAAATACTTGTAGGTCCGAACGGAATCATATCACAGGGGCCAAAATTCGAAGTTCAGAATAAGTTTGGACACACCATCTTTGCCGTGACGCCCGACAACATGACCATTAAGACACACACGCTCAATATAAATGGTAAGCTAGCTGTCTATTCTAACTTTGTTTTAAAAATTTTGTTTATTTTTTAACTTAAGTTTTTTAAGTTAATAGTCTTTAAGTTTAACTTAAAAATATTTGCGTACACCTTTTAAATGTATTAATTTTTATCACGATTCGCTAAAATCTAATTGTATATAACCTAGGTATAAAAAATCGTAATGTTTGTCAAACTGCAAGGCTGCGGCTTATGAAGAACAAGTTTTGAAGAAGAAAAAATTGAGCGCATTTGATAAACATTAAGGTGGCCAGTATAAAATAAAATTAAGAAATTAAGCTTTTTTTTTTAATATTTTGAATATAAAAAATTTTGTTAGGCATATTTTAAAACGGCCAAATTCCATAAATATTCTTTGATATTAGCCGTTAAAATTTTTACAATTTTGAAATTAGAATTAGCTTCAGCCAAACCCAATCTCTCATTTTTTTCCTTTTTTTGAAAATAGGGCCCTAACTCACGACATTCGAAAAAATTGCCAAATTTTTTAAAATCGACTGATCTTGCGACCACGGAAATCCCTCCGAAATAGAATTTTTTTTTTTATTAAAATCAACGCAACTTTAATTTTTAATCTAGAATTATGAAATACTAAATTTTTAAGTTTAAGCTCTAATGTTCACATTTAAGTCAACAAAACCCCAATATCTAAATGACACGATTTTATACCGGCTTGATTTTATTGGCTTATAAGAATTTGTCGAACAGTGTAATAATTACAATGCGCAACTTCATCCAATTTTCTCAGTAACACTCGTGTCAATTTGTCCAATATGTTTTTTGACCAATTATTACAAAATTGGGTTTGGTACAATTTTTTACGAATAATTTTTCATTCGCTAGATATTATTACAACATATATTTTCCGAATGATAACGTTTGCGACCTCTGTTTTTTATCTACTTTTTTGAATTTATACAATGTGTAATTTTTACGATTGCATTTTTGCCTTTTTGGTATGATCAAGATTTCGCTTAGTAGTTTTAATCTCACCATTTTTATCTCTTCTTTTCATACAATGTCTGTTTTTGCCTAACAAAATATCCGTCACCTTTGTGGGCATGGATAATATCTTGCTTTTTTTTGCAATGACAAATTTTTTTATTTGTGTTATTTTTTTCTAATATGTATTTCATTCTTATTTAATTTTTTTTTATTCATTCTAGTTTAAAATCGAGTATTAATTTGCTATAATGTCAAAAATATGTAGTAAAATTTTTTCTTAAAGATTTTGTCATTTGGTGTATTTTTAAATGAGTAGCAAACATATAATAGTTGAATTTATTATTTACATAGGTAAAAACGGGGGACGTTTTAAAGGTTCTGTTCAAACGCCATTGATTCGTTCTCCCCCTACTGAATCCTTAAGGTGAATAATTTTTTTTTTGTAATAGCTAATTTATTTGTCATTTTAATTAAAAGATTAAAAATTATTTTATAAGGGAAATGGTTATAAACCATGGTTAATTACTAATAGGTCGACAAAATTTTTTAAACGATAAAAGTTTTAATAAACAAGATTAATTCCTATCAGTCCTCTTGTCTTTTTTTTACATTTTATAAACCTTTAGTTTTAATGTCTTAATAAATTGCGAAAATGCAATAAGTAACGTTACACAGGTCCACAAATATCAATGGCACAACCGTGAATTTTATGAAAACACAATAAAATTTATTCCCATGATGGCCTATATATATTTTTCGTTTTTCTTAGTTTCTTCCGTCTTTGGCTCCTTACATCCGTTCATATCGTAAAAATGGCCTTTTTGGTCAAATTGATAGATCGAGAATACCCTAAAAAGAAAAAATTTAAGATTTTTTTTTTCATATAATAAACCCTTGTAACTTATGTTTATCATATCAATAATGAGAAATAAAATTTTTTAGTATATTAAGCTCTTACATCAGCATTTGAATAATACAAAATATATCGCGTCCAAACTTAAATACGACACAATATATTATTGGTTTTTAATAAAAGTTTTATTTGAAGTTTAAATTTAACAATTTAGCTGTTGTAAATATGCAAAAAAAATTTCAATTTATTTTTGTTTTTAAATCTTTTTTTTTTTTTTGGCATTTTTTCTAAAATATTTAATGTTTATAGCTGGCTAACTAAGTTTGATTAGAAAAAACGATTAACGGATTTGAAAATCCCTAAGATGACATGTTTGATCTCCGTAGTTAGCTCATAACTCTCAAAAATTTGTTGACCTGTGTTATAGAGCATAAACACAAAAGAATATTAAAAATTAATTAAATGTACATTATGCAATTCGGGTTTGTAAACTTTTACGAGAACTAAAATACACAAGATAAAAAATGTTAAAAAAACGGGTTGTTAGCAAAAAAAAAAATTTACATCATTATCTTGCTTGTTTTTTATTTGTCTGATTTTAAAAATATAAAATGAGGTTGGGTGTAAAAATGAGGAAAATGATTTACAAGCAAAAAAAAATGGGAAATGAGCTACGTTTTAATGTTCAATATTTTTAAAATGTTTTTTTTTCGAATTGTTATAGTCATATTTTTCATTGAAAATTTTATTAGATTACATAAAAATTTCATAAGCCAAAACAGATTTTAGTTTTTGCGACTTTTAGATGTTCATAACAGGCTGAAATTTTGGGGCCTGATAAAAGGGAAAAAAACTAACAAAGCAACATATTTTGAACTTAATGGTTACTTCTCATGTTTTTATAAGTCTGTAAACCTTTGGTTTTAAGGTCTTAAATTTTTATAAAATTAAATCTAAAAAAGTTTGCAAAATCTTCAATATTGTTTACCTGACAATATCTTTAAAAAGTTTAATCGCACCTAAATTAGTTTTTTATTTACATTGCATTAGGCTTGAATCCCTAACTCGCACACTTGATATCGAATCAAATGGCGTAGCCCTCAAAGCCCTGGCCGGCAACGTTCACGTACTCGCTTTGCAAGACATCGCCCTGAATTCGCAAGAGGGTCGACTCACTTTCCAGAGCGGAAAAATTTACATGCCCGGCTTGCCTAACCTCGCCGCCACCGCTAATACGGCTATTTCAGGCGGCGGTGGCGGCCTCAGTTTTGGCGCCGACGCTGACCTCAATGCCGCCTACAAGGGTATCTTTCAGTTATGCGTTTGCGAAAACGGGCGGCTATTCATAGCTCTACCCACGACGAATTGTCAGGGCACGTACGATATTTGTATCCCTACGGCCTCAGAAACGCCCATATAGAGAAATTGTTACACAAATAAACACATAAATAAAGGAATTATTTTAATTTTGTGTCCTAAGAGCCACACTTAAATAATTACAAAATTTTTGCAAAGTTTTGAACGATTATGAGAGAGACCACCCACTATAGTTGGAAACATTGCTGCCGGTTTTACTTTATATATATAAATCTTCCTATGGTCACTAATGCATTTGAAAAAACATAGATGTGATTAATATGTAATATTTTTTTTGTATGGTTACATGAATGCTAACATCTACCTTGAAATATACTATAATTCAATGCTAAAGTTTGTAACTTAATTTTGCTTTATCGTTTCTATTGATTTGCACGTTTTCTTATATAAATTTATTAAAAAATTTGCTCTTTTTTAATTTTTTTTAAAACATATTATTATATATTAAATTTTGAGAGTAGCTAAAATACAACCAAAAAATTGCAATAAATCCAATATACGTTCCAGGATCTTCAAATAGCAATATAAACAATACTTTATTGTTTTTTTTATTTATTTTATCTATCCTTTACTTTTTTTGTTATGATGAAAATCTAAAAATATTATATACTCGGTGCTTTTAATTTTTAATTATTTTGAGAATCAAACATACCAAAGTTTTAGTTTGTTTCTCATTTTTTTTATAAAAAATTTTTGGCTATAAATATGAAACCTTTGCAAAAAAAATTAATATATTATGCATAATTAAAATATAATTTCACAGCATATCCTATTTTGCCAAAAAACAAGTTTGACCCATGTTTGAATTAAAATTATCATTTTTTTTATTTTATTTTTTAACTTATATATTTAATTTTATTAAAATTTCAGTTAACAGGTGCAATAATGAAACTAACTATATACTCTTTAATTATCTGAATAAATTTTAAATTAAAATTATTTATAATATTATCAGAGCAGTTACTTTTGACACCTTTTTGAATTTCATATTCATTCTTTTCTTTTTAATTTAGGTATAATCTTTTTTTTTCTTGTGAAATAGTTTAAAAAATTTTTTTTTTTATTAAAAAAAATTTTCTTATAAATTTTTAGCCCAAAATTTGCCATCTAGAAAAAGTTACTTTGTTATCAATATATATTTAATCTATATTTTTTTAATTAAACTAAAATTCATATTTTTTTGCTGTGCAATATATATTTTTTGCTTTCTCTCTCTTTTTTTAATATCAAACTTGAAAATGTTTTTAAATTTTATTTTTACTTAAGGAATTATAAATTTTTTTATATATTTTTAATTTGCAAACATTTTTTATGTCATACAAAATACTGCATTTGTCAATTACCTTAAAAGCCTCATTTTTCATTGTCTTCATCTTAATTTGTATTTATAATCTAATAAATCACTATTGTACTAAGGACCATTAATTTCAATCTTCTCTAATTAAAATAAACATTAATGTTTAAAAATATAAGCGAAATTTGCTACACTTTAACTACTAATATAAATTAATTACCTAAATACGTGTTTTTATATTTATTTAAAATGAAAAAATGTTTTGGTTGTTATATTACATCTGTTATATATTTTTTTATTCATTTTTTTCATGTATTTTTAGTTAGCTATAATGCAAAATTATCCTTTGATTTTTTTTCCTAATATCAAAAAACCACGAGGATTGAAAACGGGTATAATAAAGGCTAATTAGCGTTAAGCTTTATTGTAATAATTATTACAATTTTGACAAGATTATTAAGTTTGTAATTATTATGAGAAAATAATTTAACACTCTCACAATACATTAAATTTATTTGCTTTATCGACTCTAACTGGATAACTTTTCTAAATAATGCTTTGCTTAAAATGCAATGTTTCCTTTTAATAATCCTATATATATTTATCCTCCACTTTGTTGTCAATATTTTTTTTATATTCTTATCATTCAATAAAATTACTTTATTGACAAAAATTTTGATGATTTACCATGATGCTTAAATATTTATTAACCTTAAATATTTATTGATAAATTAGGTTAAGAGAATATTTTTTAAAAGCTTAATCTGCGAATGCTAGAGTGAGAAATTTGTAACGCGAATGCAACAGTGGGGTCCATACGGACCACAGTTTTAAATCTCTTTAACTTGAAGAGTTTCAAAGCTATTAACTTGATTTTTCTAGTATTTTAAAGAAAAGTACGTGCTCTTAAATCATAAACGAATATGTGTTATCATCAATGTATACTATAAATTTCGACACAAATCAGAAAAAAATCTGGAAAATGGGAATTTTTTATTTTTCTCTATTACATTGTAAATATACTAAATGTAAAAATATTATTAATTAAATCGTGTTGTAGGTCAGGTAGAAATAAAAAATTATTTTGGGCTATTATACCATAAAACTAGATATTTAAAAGAGAAAATATTAAATTCTTATCATTATTATACAAAACAAACATTTTATATACTTAGTAAAACTATTGAAAAAAATAACTAGAAAATTAGGTTGCAAAAACTAAATCTACATTGAGGCAATATCATGTTTTAACATTGAAATTTACAATGTGGGGTCCTTAGGAACCCCAATATAATTTCTAATTAAAAAATTTGTTATTAGACCTAGACCAAATTTTAATTACTACGTTTATTAATATTTAAGAAAAAATACACAAAATTTTGGCCAAAGATATATTGTATTTAAAATATTCAACATATAAGAAGTGATGGGGTCCATTTGGACCCCACAGTGCTAAATACGGTTTAAACAAAAATTGCTTGAACTCGTTTATGTCTTTTATGGTAAACCATTGATTTTCTGGATTTTTTCCAAGAGGCAAGAATTTTAAGATATTACACACATAAATCATTCCCTTTTGGACACTTAATTATTTATTTTTGAATCATGTATTTTATATTTATTTAGATGGCTTGTGAGATAAGAACTAAAAAAATTGAAAATCTAACATTCTATCTTGTTTTTAAATGATTGAAGCGACTTTTATAATCACAGGTCAACATTTTTTTGAGAGTTACGATTTAACTACAGAGATCAAACCTGCCATCTTAGGGAATATCAAATCCGTTTGCCGTTTTACCTAATCAAACTTAGTTAGTCAGTAAAACATTGAAAATTTTAGAAAAAAGGTCAAAAACCAAAAAAGATTCAAAACAAAAATATATTGAGTCATTGCATATACGCAATATTTAAACTGTTAAATTCAAACTTCAAATAATATTTACATTAAAACCCGATAATATATCGTGTCGTATTTAAGTTTGGACGCGAAAAATGTATTATCCAAATGCCGATGTAAAAACTTGATATATTAATAAAATTATTTTTCATTATTTGTGATTATAAATATAAGTTACAAGGGATTTTTATATGCAAAAAAAATATTTAAATAATTTCTTTTTAGGGTATATAGGTCAAAAAAGGTCATTTTTCTATATAGACGGTTCTAAGGAGCCAATGACAGAAGAAACTAAGAAAAACGAAAAACATATATGAGATTAGGTCATCAAGGGGATGCATTCTTTTATGTTTTCATAATAATCACGTTTCTGACATAAATATTTGTTGACCTGTGTTCGACCTATGTAACTTTGCAAGCTTACATGCGCCCTTATGTAAATTATATTTTGAAATACCAAAAGGTTAACCCGCGATTAGCACTATGAGGTCCATATGGACTCCAGCACTTTTTATAGTTTGAATATCTTCAAAAAAATAAAATTTAAAAAGTGCTATATATAATATTTTTAAAGATATTCAAAATTAAATAGGGCTGGAGTTATGGACCTCATAGTGCTAATCGCGGGTTAATCTTTTGGTATTCCAAAATATATTTTACAAAAGGGCGGAGTACTTGCAAAGTAATATAGGTCGATCATTATAAAGTCGCTACAATCATTCAAAAACAAGATAGAATGTAGATTTTTTATTTTTTTACTTCTTATCTCATAAGCCAATCTAAATAAATATATAATACATGATTCAAAAAAATTTAATTAATTTTTAGTTATGTTTTTAATTAAAGCTCAATGTCCACTTCATAAAAAAATGTTCCGCGTACAAATTTTAAATGGTAATTTATTTCCAAAATGAAATTATATTTTTATATAAAAGTGATTTAACTTAGTTAATTATATCAAAAAAAAATTTATTGATTATTTTTTAGTTTAAATCATATTTGTGTTTATTTAGAATTTTTATGTCTATAGTAAGCCTACCAAGATTAATTTGCGAAAAATTATGAAAATTAAATTGAAGATAAAGTCTGATTGGTTACATTATTTTCTCAATTGTCCAATGCAACTGAAAAAGAATCTGAGCGTTTTATGTTAATTACACATTCGTTAATAATATATAAATAATAAATTTTAATTTTCAACATATTGTTTCCCCTCAACTAAAAAATTTTTACCAACCTTAAGATAATTTTTTAAATTACACTGGACAATTTTTTCACTTGTTTTCCTCATGTTGTTTACATTATGTTTTGTTGCTATTTAATAATTGTCTAATCTCGTTTTTAAAAATTGCACATATATTTTAAATTTTGGGATAATCAATTCTTAAGTTTTTTTAATTATCCACATAGAGCAGATTTTCTGCCACGGTATTCGTTTTTAGAGTAAATAGCAAATGATATAGGTTTATACAAAAGGTAGATTAACGTCTCGGAACAGATAAAATGCGTTAAAAACGTCTTTTCTAATTAACATGGCGGTGTCTTATAACATTTTGGTTTTTTTTTGTGAAATTGGAAACAATGGGTTTTACATCATTTAGAACGCCTTTAAAGCGTGCTATCAATGGTGCCGAGGCAACATTGCAAATGCCCAATAGAAATGAATATAGACGTGGCCAATGACTTGCCCTTAGTCTTCATTTGTTTATAGGCCTTTTTAATATCAACAAACCACTTCTAATTATTAAAAGCATTTTATTTAAAAGAAAACCAGCATCAATATATTATAATATAAATTATAAATAGACGGGTATTATATGTAAAATATGAAAGAAATAATTAAAATAAAATATTATATATATACTAATTTTTAGAATCTTCTGGCCATGTATTTTTAATAAGAAAATAATTATTTTTAATTATTTTTCAAAATTTCTATTGAAATTTTATGAACCCGGTAAAATACAATTATTTTTAATTAGTACCATCTTGTTTAAAAACTTATAAGGCTTTAGGACCTAAAGATCCAGAAGTTGTGACAACAAGTGGCATAAAAATAGGAATATAAAAACAATTTGCTAGGTTTCTAGTAAGGCCGGATCAAATGTAGGCGGATTGCTAAAGGTTCTATACCAGGCCCGATTCTAGCTTTTCCACTTTCGGGGGGGGGGGGGCAAAAAAATCAGGTCACGGCAAAAAATATGTATGTACAACAATTAAATCCATGTTCTTGCGTTTATTAATTGGATATGTGAATTAAAATTAATTGTTTTCACTAATATTAATTGCTTAAAAAAGATATGAGATTTGGAAATTAATTGTAAGTATAATTTTATCATTTGGTATCAATGCGCATGAAAATTTAAAATATGATATATATGAATGATAAAAATAAATAAAAAACTTTGGATTTTAGATAATAAATAGTAAAATAAGATTGATTATCATGAAAACAAATTGTATAAGTATGCTAATTTGGAAGAATATATATGAAAAAACACTGGTTATATATAAATTAATTTTAGGGTAAAAAATTAAATAAAAAACATAAACGTTAAATGCGCATCAAAAAAATATGCAACCATGTCTTAAAATAGTAATAATTAGCTGATTATGAGCAGTGAATCTAACAATTTTATGCTAGAGGTTGTTTTGATTAAATTATATAATTCATCAAAATTCAACGCCCCAGTTAATGATTTTTCGTGCCCTAGAAGAACCAAATCACCTTTACGCTGGTCACTACTTGCCAGCCTACTAGAAGTTATTATCCTTTTTAAAGAAAAAAATCCGGCCTCACAACTCGACGCTGAAGAGCCAAATAACAAACTTATAGAAAAAATATTAAATAGATTAGAAAACGCATCTTTGTAATCATATAAAAATTTAACAAAATTATTAGTAACACATTCTTTGTAATTATTAAGTTTTCTTATAAAAAAATTTTTGGCTACGTCAATTTCTTTAGATATTGAATTTTTATCAAATTTTTAAAAGAGGCTCTAATTTATTTATATCTAAAAAAAAGGATAATCAAATTTATAAAGGGAATCTTTAGATTCTAAATAAATATTATCGGTAAAAAATCTATTATCAAAAGAATCAATAAATAAATCAATCATATTAAAATAAATACTTTTTAATTCATCATTATTATTTAAATTACACAGGCCAACAATTTTTTGAGAGTTATGAGTTAACTATAGAGATCAAATTTGCCATCTTAGGGAATATCAAATCCGTTTGCCGTTTTACCTAATCAAACTTAGTTAGTCAGTAAAACATTGAAAATTTTAGAAAAAAGGTCAAAAACCAAAAAAGATTCAAAACAAAAATATATTGAGTCATTGCATATACGCAATATTTAAACTGTTAAATTCAAACTTCAAATAATATTTACATTAAAACCCGATAATATATCGTGTCGTATTTAAGTTTGGACGCGAAAAATGTATTATCCAAATGCCGATGTAAAAACTTGATATATTAATAAAATTATTTTTCATTATTTGTGATTATAAATATAAGTTACAAGGGATTTTTATATGCAAAAAAAATATTTAAATTATTTCTTTTTAGGGTATATTTAGATCTGTCAATTTGGTCAAAAAAGGTCATTTTTCTATATAGACGGTTCTAAGGAGCCAATGACAGAAGAAACTAAGAACAACAAAAAACATATATGAGATTAGGCCATCATGGGGATGCATTCTTTTATGTTTTCATAAAATTCACGTTTCTGACATTGATATTTGTTGACCTGTGCTATTCTCAAATTTATGAGTAGAAAATAAATAAAAATCAGAAAAATCTTTAGGTTTAGTTTTTCTTTTATCCATAGATAAATTATTGTCATTTAAAAAGGTATTATATATATCAAAACAGTTTTTGAATAAATCTTTAAAAGTATTTGTATTTCTTAATTGTTTAATTTTTAACAAAATGGTGTATTAAATCAAAAGTTTTAGAAAAATAAATCGTTTTGCATTGAAATTGATCATTAATTATTTTTAATAAATAAAATAATTTTTCAAATGATAATTACAAAAAAATAAATTGATGATTATAAATATGGTCAAAAAACCCCGACGCTTCGGCCCTGTTACCGGAAGATATAAAAAATTTAATTTTTAATTTTTGAAAGAGTATCATTTTTATGTAATTTAAAAAAAACAATGGCGTTGTAGTGACTTAACCACCAATGGTGCAACAGCCGGGCTATGGTCCCGCATTCACTAATTTCCTTGATTGCATCATGTTAAAAAAATTTATGAAGGGAAGAAAAAATATCAAAAAAATCTTTCCCTTAACTTAAATTTTTAAGACAATCTTTTACAACAAGATGCAATCGGTGGTTAAAGCAGTGAAAATACAGGACATCCAGCTATTTTGCTTAGAAATACTTGAACACCCCCTTCCCCGGGCATCGCCCCATCGTAGCATTGTGCGATCAGGTTCTTTGGTTCTAGATTATATTCTAACAAAAGATTGTTGACAAGTGAGAAAATTTCTTAGGCATCAGATTTATGAATTGCTTTCACAAATATAAAGCTTTCTGTAAAATCAAATTTTTTTATATATCTAATAACAACAGAAATAATGTCTGTGTTAGATTGATCTCTCTAGCGAAGTGTTGATGAATGAAAACACTTTTTAAAAAAAAGTAAATATTTTTAAAATAATATTTAGATGTTTTTGGCGGAGCAAATTTAATTTTATTTTGTAGAAGAAATAACATTTATATGTATTTTTTGGGGGGGGGGGGGGGGGAGCAAATTCAATTTTTTTTTGGGGGGGGGGGGGGGGGGGCATAAATAAAATTACTATGTATATTTGGGGGGGGGGGGGGCAAATTCAAATTTTTTTTGGGGGGGGGGGGAGGAGGAGGAGGGGGGCAATCAAAAACTTTGGGGGGAGGGCACTGCCCCCCCCCCCAAAAGGGGTCTAGAATAAGTCCTCTTATATAAATAATATGCTTGTCACATCATTAAAAATATATAAAATCTATGTGCTGCTAAGGCACTTTTATCTCCAAGTTTTATCACGCAATACATTTATATAAATTTTATTATTTGTTTTGGTTTTAATCATGTTTAAATAATTAAACAATAAAAAAATATTAATAACTTTACACAGGCGGCTTTGTGTGTAAAATGAAACACCAAAAATACGTTAAAATTTTTTTGCTATTTAAATATGAGTAACTTTAGTATCTCAACCTATTTGAATTCCGCTTATTTCATCCCTTTTCCACCTGAGCTTTGATTGTTTTTAGGTAAAATTGCTTAAGCCACATAAATCCTATTTCCCGAACGCATTTAAACATGTTTAGCGCGGCATTATATGGGCCAATAGCGATGATACAAAAGAAAATTAAAACCCATAAAGAGGGAAAATTAAAAATACTATGTCAGACTTAATATCGGCTCAAGCAGACAAGAAAACACCGCCATTAATCATAAAGGTTTCCTACTCACCTGTTTGATTAACACCCATGTGAAAAAAATGTCATTTATATATTTAAAAATGATTTTTTATGGTTGATTTATTGAATAATAATTAACCAAGTCACGTTGTGGTTGGCTCCCATCTTGTGGCATTGTCACTGTCATGGTCAATCAATAATAATTAAGACAAACGCTCTTGACTTACCTTAATAAAACTCTAACGAAAGGTTTTATTCACTTACATATCATTTTATTTTAAACAAATACAAATGGTATAAACGATTTATAACCCAAAGGTTAACCAGGATCGTCTTATTTAAGCGCAAATCACAACCCGAGTCAAGACTAAAAGGTCGCCCGACCCAAAAATCATATAAGAATTTTTTTTTAAATTACCGCTTTAATTTATCGAATTAATCGACCCGATGGTTAATACCGGGGACTGGCTCTTTTATTATAATATTAACAATTTGCAAGGACAGTTACCTTTATTCGCTTTTAATACTCTACCTTTTGGTTTCTCATTTCCGCAATAACAAATTAGGAAAATGAATTAAGTGAATAGGTTTAATAGAGCAGAAAAATACCAGGTAAATGCTACGACGCCTATCTATACCTGTATATAAATTTATTTATCATATCAAATGCCATTGTTTTAAATCTAAAATTGACTAACTCCAAAATTTTATAAAGTGGAATGTATATACGGTTGCGGAAGTATCTTTTATATGCTGCAAACTAAACAACAATCGCTAAAAAACATTTTTTTTTTGGTATGTAAGGAAAACCAATTATAAATTTTATTTTTTGCATTTACATTAAAATGCTTTTGCTGACAATCTAAATGTAAAAAATTGGTGATTTGACATTTTTAGATAAACTAAAAGTTAGGGACGGGTCAATAAAAAAATGTGCCTGGCTCGTGGTATTCATAGGGTTAACGGCCAATGTTAGTGTAATTTGCTCGTTTACGTATGCCTAACAAAAAAATTTTAATTTTGAATTCCTACAAAAAATTTTTTAACAATGGCCACCTTAAATGTTAATCAATTCTATTTTTTTCTACTTATTTCATTCACTGCTCACTTAATAGTCCTGTTTATGTAAACTATTCGCAGCTTTCAAAGGGATCGCACTTGTGATTTGAGAAAAAAAATGTTTATCTACGGAATCGAACACCAGACCTCCTGCTTGTACAGGGACATTCCAGCTGAGCTTATTAAGCCAACAACAGTTCATATATGTTAATCAAGAGTATTATTAATTGTCTAATAATTATTTTTAGCTGAAAAGATCAAGTGTTAACATGGTGGCGGATAAATCGGTGACTTTGACGCCTCCTCGGCTACCACCACCTCACTTCCACACGTGTCATTCTATATATTTTTCACATGGACTAAATATTCTAATAAATATTAATGGTTTTATACGTGGTGTTCACATTTGTAGCAATGCATATTTTGATGTTAACTCATAGGTGTATAAAAATTTTTTTTTGAAAATGTTGTGTTAGATAAAATATAATCATTTAAAGGATATATTTAAATACAATCACAAACGACTTTCCGTTTGAATTAGATCAAGGAAGCCGCCCTACCACCTTAAAAATAGGTAGGTTACCCACTTGTAATATTAATCTTCATTTCTTACTTAAGCTTACGTAGGTATTTAAGCCTTATTAAACGATATACAATTTCTTATTATTAAACTAGGGTAGCAACGTGTTGAAGAATCCAATGGGACAATGACTTGTGAATTTTGATAGCCCTTTTCCCTTCTCATAAAATCTTATCTTAAGTTTAGAAAATTAATTAAATTCATTCATTAAGAGTGGGGTGGACGGAGTTAAATGAGTCGCATAAATTATGGTGTAATAGCCGTGCCGGGGTTTAATAAACATTTTATGTGATAGTCGTTAATAGAATTTGTACCGCCATGAATATTGACCTGCAAAATTTTAAGGCCACGATAAAACTTAAAATTTAAAAAAAAATTTAACAGTTTTTTTTACATTTTCTCGAATTAGCTAATTGAAATACTGACTAGTTAATTTGGCAAAATGTGAAAAAAAAGCACAGGAAAAGCATATGTTGTTAATTTAAAAACTGACTCTGAACTTATTTTAATTATAAGGATGATCTCCTACCCGCTTGGCCCAATGTTAAATATTACGAATATTTATTCAAAAAATTTAACATTTAGGCCGTTGAGTATCAAAAAAAAATTTTTTTTTAACCACTACTTTAATTACAAAAAAATAATTTTGCTGTTTGCATATTGCAATAAAATTAGTAAAACTTGATATAAGACACGCCCTTATATAGGCCTAAAAGGTTGTCAAAAGGGTACCCTAGGAAAGACTATTGGCACAGACGATATCCGCCAAACTAGCTTGTTCAAAATAAAACAGAGTATTTAAAATTTGTCATATTCTACAAAAACATGTCAGAAGTTTAACAAATATTCTAAACAAGACAAAATGTCGCGTGCATTGCATACGAATTCACATTTAAAAATGTATTTGTCACCTAACTTAATAAACTAAAATAGGAATTATGTTAAAAACTGAGATTCCTTTATGAAAAAATGAGGTATGTTTGGGGAACTAAAAAAGTAGCAAAAATAGTAGCATGTTTAACTCAAAATACCTATTTATTTATTATAAAAAACTTAGAAGACAAATTTTAAGATAAAACAACTGGAATTTTATAATGTGATGACTAAAGAATTCTTAATTTTTGTCGTAGGAAATAATTTTAAGTAAGATTTGTGTGGCCATACTCAATTTTTTATAAATTAAGGAAATTGCAAAGAAATTTTTTTGTTTTATAATAGAATTAAAAAACTAATTTTTAAAATAAAATTGTAGTTTGGGAATGGCCTAGGTGATAATTCTTTCTTAATGTCCATATAAAAGTATTTTATTGAGCATTAAAGCTCATTTATGAAATTTTAATTTATTGCTATAACCTAATTTTGAAAGGTAAACATATATCATAAAAGGTAAATGCAGCCTCAATGAGCCATTTGTGAATTAAAGATTTTAGTGGCTGGGCTTTGTGTTTTAGCAGACCGCGATATAATATTTTAAAATATAGAAAATATATTATATTAAACTATTAATGTTCAAAATTGCCGTCATTAACAAAATGTCATATATCGGATTTCGGGAAATTTTATTTAAAATTGATACAATAAGGGCTGAAACTAACGATTTAATATACATAAACAATATTTTTGAAAAAGTTAAGTGATCAACAATCGGTCCATAAAACAATTTTTGTTTTTCCAGATAATTTTTAGAATCTGGTAAAAAAAAATTTGGGCAATAACAAGAACCGTTTCTGACAAAAACTAAATGCTTATTAGGGTTTTATTTAGATAAATCATTGCTTAAACTTACAAATATTACACAGGTCAACAAATATTAATGTCAGAAGCGTGAATTTTATCATAAAAGAATGCATCCCCATGATAGCCTAATCTTATATATATTTTTTGTTTTACTTAATTTCTTCCGTCTTTGGCTCCTTAGATCCGTCTATAACAAAAAATGACCTTTTTTGGCCAAATTCACAGATCTAAATATACCCTTAAAAAATTTAAAAATCTTTTTGCATATAAAAATTCCTTGTAACTTTTATTTTTAATCACAAATATCAAAAAATAAATTTTATTAATATATCAAAGCTCTTACACCGGCATTTAGATAATACAAAATATCTTGCGTCCAAACTTAAATACGACACTATATATTATCAGTTTTTAATGAAAATATTATTTGAAGTTTGAATATAACAGTTTAACTATTGTGAATATGCAAAAATAAAGTTTCAATTTATTTTTGTTGAATCTTTTTTGGTTTTTTGACCTTTTTTCTAAAATTCAATGTTTATAACTGGCTAACTAAGTTTGATTAGGAAAAAGGGTAAACGGATTTGATTTTCCCTAAGATGGCAGGTTTGATCTCTGTAGTTAACTCATAACTCTCAAAAAATTGTTGACCTGTGTTATAATATCAAGTCTTATAATTTACCTATTTTTCGACGTTTGGGTTTACAAAATGTTTTGCTTGCAAGCTCCTAAGTAGAAAATTATAGTTAATTTAAAATTTTTTAAATATATTTTTAATTTTTACGTTTTATTGTAAAAATAATTAATCTAAATGAAGGTGTAAATTGATTTTATATTTCGACTATCAATGCTTGTTTTCTACTAGAGGCAAGGAATTAAATCAAATTTTATCGACCTCATAATCATAAAACTCAAAAAAAATTTCGACCATTTATATTTTTGGCAAGTTTGTCGGCAGACATTGGAAAAAAATTGAAGAGAGAAAAACTTTACTTTTTTTTTGGTTTCTCTCTTAAATAAAAGTAAAAAGAAAAAAAACATACACCACAAATACCCTCAAAATATTGGTCATTGTGACAAAAACACCTTTGTTGGCTAAGATATACCTTTTAATTTAGTAGTTGCATTTCAAATTTCATTTAAAAACTTTCATTTTCCTCACTCATTTTTATGTCAGATATGTCCTACTAATTTTACCTGTCCGTTAAATTAGGATAATACCTTTTTTTGCTTTTGATAAAATTGAAATAGATTGCATTGGCCATATTATCAAATCTAATTTGGAACTGAAGGTTTTAACACATTGGGTGGCGCTTACAGTGATCTAAACGTAGATCTAAAGGTTTTTTAGAGTCCAAAAAGTCAAGTTTAGAGATTGAACGTTTAGAAATTATAATGTGGGTTATTTTTTAATTTTTTACGTAGGAAAACGCTGACTAATATGCTTTTGTCGTTAAAAAATTAAGTCAAAATCTTGTTGATTAATGTATTTGAGAATTACGAACCCCTAAGTTTTTCATCTACTTTGAAAAGCACATTTCGCTATAATTTATAAATACTTCATCGATTAACAGTATCGTTGTAGCCGGCAAGCAACGTATTTGACGTTATGGTCATGTCTTTTTACACATAAATATATAAGAAAACTCATGAAAATGATTGTTTATAAGGTTTCTACTAATAGACAGGGATTCAGCCATTATAAATAGCCGAAAACTAAGGCCATAAAGCCTCGAAACACCTGTGCCCCAATGCGATATATGAATTGGCATCATACACCTAAACACCCCGTCAACCTAATGACGCTTGAATTTAAATGAGTTAAATTAACAAAACTGGGAGTGTTTAAGCAATGGGTGGTTTTTATATTTATAAAAATAGGTCCCTAACCTACCCCTTTTTGCTTCATTGCATGGATAAGATCGATCCTTTTTTAGTCCCCATTTGCATATTGAATACCTGAGTAGTATTTATATGTATTTTACCTGTAAATTTATTCCATGTTCAACAAATATATTAATAATAAATTAATAATGAAAAATAATAAACAAATCATATATAACAGTGTTTTTTTATTTACTTTACATCATTAATTAACTATCATTTTTTTCATGGGCAAAGAGATATCCTTGCCTCCGCATTTGTGACGCGAAGCCAATTGTCAAACAGGTAAATTTCACCTGGTATTTATTACCTAAAGTAAGCTTTTTATAAGTCTAGAATTAACTAATGGCGAACCATTTTTCACTGGCAAGTTTTTTAAAATTTTGCCCCCCCCCCTCCCCCCTTATGCCCATATAAAAACTGCTGCATGCTTATCTTCTAAAACTAACTAAAATGTTCTTTTTTAACAATTTAAACATGTATAGATAGACTTTAGATTTCTCACCTTCAAACTAAATTACCTGTTCATACCTGGTTGGCTTGGTTTATTTGTGTGCGATAAAAATTTCACTTTTTTTTGCAACAAAATTTCTCTTTCTTCACTCCTTTTTTTCCTACTACCTCTGTGCCTCTTCCCCTTGTCATATTTCACTTCTTTTTATCTGGCAATTTAATATCAATTTTAACATTGTAATAATGTTTTTTATATAATATTTAAATATTATATATATTATTTGACAATTTATTCATAACATATCTCTTTATACAATAGATATACATAAAATTTTCCATATTACATTGTCTTTTTCCCCTTTTATTGCGACGACTATAAGTAATTGCGTTTAAGATTCATTTTTTTTATTGTCCTAACAGACCGGATTAGGGAACAATTATCTCCCACGTAGAATTTTATCATCAACATTGACAATTATCTTTAGATATATACATATTTTTTTTTCGTGGATTCATACATCATTCAATCTTTCATTCCATTTAGGGTTTAATTCTTGCTGGCAGGCTCCACTATACCTCTACTAGGTCAATAATCCAACGTATAATATTCTTAATCGGTAGTTAGCTAGCCGCTCAAAATTTAAAAGAGTCCAGACAGTATTGACATAAGGTAAAATTAGGCTTCTCTTAGTAAATATATAATTAAAATACTCTTTAGGGTCTGCCCAAAATTTAAGCATATTTTTAACAAGGAATGCTACCTATGAGATTAATTTTATAAGGTGCCTTTTTAACCCGAAAAACGACCTATTTGAACAGTAATCTTGCTCTGGTCCTAGCTCGGATATTCTGGTCATAGTTATTTGCTCTACTAAATCTTTTTAGTCTAAACAATGGGGCAAAGCCTAACTATGGAATGTCTTTTACATCCTATTTTTATTTTTTTATGCGATCTTAAGGCTATTGGGTTTCATTTTAATATAGAATTGGTCGTATAGTCACACGATTTGGCATGTGGCAAATTGGTGGTGGTAAATGAAATTTTCTCACCCCTCAATTTTATATCTATAGCTCGATAGTTTGCGTAAAAAAATTTGTTCTATAACCTAATATTGTAATATTAGACCCGAATTGGCCTTACCCACAGCCCCTCTAAAAAATAAGTTTAATGAAAATAGTTCAACCCATTCAATTTGCCATAAAAGATTTTGACCACTCATATTATATTTAAAAAATAAGATTGGACAACTCTAAAGATTAGAATTAAAAAAATTTTAGGACTTTTATGCAATATTCTTGAGAGTTTGGTCAATTTTTTTTATAACAAATTATAAAAGAGATCAAGAAAAACCATAGAATTCAAAGAGAGGGCACAAAATTTTGCTCTCCTATCGTGTAGGTCATCGTTATCAAGTCCGAGATTGTCGATATATGTCTAATTTATGATATTGTAGATTTGATCCACATTTATCGTCGATAAATAACAACCACAATGTCGGCTAACGATAAAGGAGGCGGAGGAGGATTTGAGGAGAGAAGTGCCATCATACTTTCGGCCCAAACTACGGCCAAAATTTCCGGGCGGTCCGCCTGCGATCACGATTGCCATTCAATATGTTCGTCTGGCTCGCATTGCAGTACCGATAGGTCGTTAGATGGCGAATTACCCCCCATAGTCACTTCGGGGGACCGTTGTTGCGGCACGAGACACAATTCAATCCCCAAACGCCGAATGGTAAAACCCAAAATGTCTGGCAGCAGCGAAGGTACCCTGCCCAATGCCATTAAGGTGGGCCTGATAGTTGCTACGCTATGCCTATCCCTCCTAACTGCTTCGTTAATACTCATCCGGCTGAACCAGATAACCTTCAAGTATTACAAAGGTCAGGAACTACGGGTCGTAAACCAACAACAGCAACAACCACATACAACAAACAATAACAACTATCGTGATCAAACCTTCCGTGACAGTGTGATAGCCGACGGTAATAAAAATGGGCACCAGGGGTTGCCAATCTTACCCCCGGCCCGATTAACACCCCCCGAAAGTTCGATATACACTGTGGTTCACGAAGCCCAGGCCAGTAATGATAGTAATCTCGAAATCCAACATCAACACTTCAATCGCGTGCCCGAAACCTTCAAAGTCGAAGCGGCTAAAAAGCTCGTGCTCAAAGAGGAAGAAATAGGTGACATGGTGCACGTACTGTCAGCCCTCCAGGTTAATTTTGTTTATATAAAATACCTTTAGAAGAATTAGAGATTCAAGTTGGAAACCCGCCCATCCCACGAGCCTATATCGGGAAATAAGTTTTGAGCGAAGAGCCGATTTTATTCATAACTTTATTGCCTTGTTTATACTGAAATGGACAAAGTTATTACACGATAAGTTATAACTTTGGGGAATCGTATTTGAGTGTTGCAAAAAATATTTATAGCCTACAATATAAAATTTTTGGGCTGTAACGAGATAGACCGGGCGATTGAAAATATATCGACGAGCGCCCCGGTTTAGACATTGAAAAGAATGGATAGAGATAGGGTGAGTAAATTAGCTGTGTTGCAGCTATTAAGTAACTTTATTATTGCCACATTGTTTTATAAAGAAGGACAAAAGCCTTAATTAGGGATGTTTAGTAAGCCAAACTTGGTCATGTTCAAACTTAATTATTTATACGAGTGGGTTAGTTAATCCTTATTAACATTGCGTAATAACAACACACAGAACCGGTACAATCAACTTTCGGTCGAAAAAGTGAATGAGGATCGCCAGCTCGTTGATCAACGCAACGCTGCTGCTGCCGCCGCTCAATATCAACAATCTCAACAGGCAGCGTACGTTCCACAACAAGAACCCACCATGTTTATGGATAATTCGGGAGCCATCGGGCAGCAAGAAAACATGCCGGCCGACGCTTCTGATTTCTCCATAAACCCGTACCCTATTCACGACCAGGACCCGTTGGAAGAACAACCACACGATGCTCAAATTGCCATAGATCCGACTAAGATACATGCTCATCACCAAATGATGGCGCACCACCGAGTCCCACGCCATCATCGTAAAAGATCGGTCAATGGGATGAATAAAAATCCCAAAGCATCAGTCATGGATACTAAAATCTTGGATTTCTTGGCAGGCTACAAAATCCAGAAAAAATCGAAACGAGAAGCGAGCAAAATTGAAGCCCCTGGACCTCATAGGGTTAGGCGACAACAACTGTACAATGATTTTGGCTCGCTCCGGGACGAGATTAAGGAAGAAGCGGGAGAACCGGCTGCTGGCACGCAAAAACGATTTCACGGTTTACACGGCCTCTTTCTTGGATAAAAACTATTTTTTATTTTCTTTCCCTTTCATTTTATTTTCTTTGAATTAACGACATTAGGGCGCGTTCAGACTTCATTCAGTTTTTCAAAAAATTTTAAAATTTTTACTCTTTGACATTAAACGCATTTTAACTAGCTTGTCATTATTATTAGCATTTAAAATAATTTATCTGAAAAAAGGTTTTAAAAATTTAAAAAATAAAATTTTTAAAATTATTGGAATATCCAAACTTTTAAAAAAAAATGAATGAAGTCTGAACGCACCCTTAGAAATAAAAATATAAGACATTTAAGAAAAGTATAACAAAAATTTAACGATTCACATGTATGTTGTTGTTGTTGTTGGGCCCTTCGTGGCAAAAAGGGGGGGGGGGGGGGGGGGTGGGGGGGGGGGGGGGGGGGGGGAAAAAAAGGGGGGGGGGGGGGGGGGGGGGGGGGGGGGGGGGGGGGGGGGGGGGGTTGTATCAATATTAATTGAATTTGCGAATTTGTTACAATTGTTTAGGTTTTGGGTCGACTGCTGGACAAAATGGTTTTGGAGAAGTGCCTAGATTGGGTGCCGATGATTTGATTGGAGGCGAAGGTATATTTTGCGGCGTTTTTACTTAGAAAATTAACCTGGCGGCTTTTATAAATTAGTTGTTGGATAATTTCCCCAAGTATTAGCTATTTATTCAAATGCTTTATATAAACTACTTTATCAATTTAGGGTGTTAATTGGGTGTATTCACAAAGTCTATGGGAGTCTAAAAAATGGCATTTTAATTAAATATTACAAATGTTGCATAATATATAACGGTTATAGCATATTCCATGTAAATTTTACAAAAAGGTGCATGTCCATGTAAGCCGGCACCCGCAGGCGCACCAGGCTTTGCGGGAAAAGAAGGCGGACAAGGACCGGACGGACCTCCAGGGAAGCCCGGCAAAGCCGGTGAACATGGGCCACCTGGACTCGACGGGATACCAGGAAAACCCGGACCCAGGGTAACAATATATTTTCTTACACTCCTTTGTACAAATGAATTTCAATTACAAATTATATCAATTAAATTTGGTAAGGTAATCAAAAAAAAAGGTCAGGGCCCTTAGATTTAATGCATAAAATTTAATTTTATGTTTTATGGGTTAATTCCTTGCAATGTCACGTGAGTTTCTAAAAATCGTTTGTGTGTAAAATGACGTTCATGAAATATTTTTCACTAAACTCACGAATATTTCACTGAATATTATTAATTACATACAGGGATTCAGCCACGGGGACCTCTTAAATTTTAAAAATTTTACTAACAGTTTAACAACAATATTAACAGGGACCACCTGGGCTACCCGGAGCTCCGGGATTCGCAGCTGGAATTCCTGGCAAAGATGGACCTCCGGGTCAACCCGGTAAAGACGGATTTCCAGGGCGCGACGGTCAACCCGGCCGGCCAGGCAATAAAGTATATTAATCACAACATACACCACACCTTACATATCAAAAAACTCCTCGAATTAACATCTTTTGTAATCACAGTTTATTAATTGCTTGATACTTATTTACAAACATATAGATCTTTTGTGTAAATTTCACAGGGTAAACCCGGACAACCTGGACTCCCGGGCCGTGATGGCGAACCAGGGGAAGATGGGCTACCAGGGAAAGATGGGGAAGACGGAAAACCAGGGGTCGATGGCCTTAACGGACCCAAAGGGCCACCCGTAATAATTATAATTTTTACTAGTTTGATATACAACAATTTTTATAAGGGTCTATAAACCTATCAAGAGCCTCAAATATAAACTATGAATAGCATCATATAGTTTATAAGAAAAATAAACGTTTGATTAATTGTTTATTGAATGTAGGGCAACCCAGGGTTCAAAGGACGCGACGGAGCTCCGGGGTCACCTGGTAGACCAGGTAACGATGGTCGAGATGGATCTCCCGGGTCACCTGGAAAAGATGGACAACCTGGTTTGGATGGACCACCGGTTTGAAATTATGCATATATACGTCGAAAATAGTAAATACAAAATAAATAAATATAATACCTCAAATGTTACAAGAACTATTCTTAACACATAAATTTCTTCATTATCAAGTGCATATAAGTCATGTGCAAACTTAAGTATTTAAAAACGAATTTGACATATCCATGTATATCTTTAAAGGGCAAAATTGATTAATAAGCATTTCAAGCCATTTTTAAATTTGTTTTGGTTCTGTATTAACAATATTATCATTATATGTTAGGGGCCAACGGGAGCTCCAGGTCCCGACGGCAAAAATGGCTTAACGGGTTCAGCTGGGAAAGATGGATTACCTGGGCGTGATGGACAACCCGGTCGTGATGGCGCACCTGGCCGACTCGGGCCAGCAGTAATATTTAATATACCATATGCATTTGTAACGCAAATCAATTTAATTGTGTTTTAACAAAACATTGAAATTTTTACCCGATAACATACATTACTATATCTGTTTTATTGATAAATGCACTCGTAGCACGAGGGTGAACAATTGAATGAACAGAATACATAATTATAAATCATGCTATTAGGGGTCACCAGGACTCCCAGGCAAAGATGGCAACTCAGGATCAGATGGGCAACCTGGTGAACCAGGTAAGGACGGTATCCCCGGCTCGCCAGGACTCGATGGCTTGCCAGGAAAAGATGGATTAGCAGTAATATATTTAATTGCTTTTTTAACTTTGGGGATCGTTACACTCACATTTTTTTTTTTTTGCAAAAATTACAAAAACTTATAAACTTAATCTTAAAATTAAATATAAATAATATAATTATAAGGGTCTTTGCAATTTAAGCTAATTTCTATAGCGTGAGCAAACTATTATTTCCCATATTGACTATTCTCTCCTGTGTAGGGACCACCAGGTTCACCAGGAAAAGATGGGCTGGACGGAGAAAATGGTTCCGATGGTAAAAATGGTAGCGATGGCAACGACGGTGATGCTGGCAAAGATGGCGAGCCTGGAAGGCCCGGACCAAGAGTATTTATAAATAAATTGTTTTTTTTTGGATATTCCATTCTAATAATAACTTATCTTCCCCCCCCCCGCATTTTAGGCTTTTTTTCATTTATAAAAAAACAACTTAACAGCAAAACCAATTTTATAGAAACAGGCTAATCCTAAACCTTTTTATAGAACAGCGTTGAGATTTAAACGCATACTGAAAGTAGGTTTTCAATTCAATTTTCTTGACTTAAAACTTTATAATTGTCTAGGGTGATCCAGGAAACCCAGGAAAAGATGGTGCAGATGGGTTACCAGGTATCCCAGGTAAGGATAGACCCGATGGGCTCTACGGAACACCTGGAAAGGACGGAAACAATGGGCCACCAGGACCACCTGTAAGGATCTTAGTCTAATTTCATTAAATATGTATAATTGCTAGTAATTTGAAAACACTGTACAACAAATAAAAACAAGAATTTTACAGGGTTTTTTAGAGATCCCTGCTAAGACTGATTTAGTTTTTCTCCCAATGCCTCCAAATGTTTTTATATGAGATTTAAAATTAAGAAATAAATTCATAAAATTTCTAACTATTAAAATATTTGAAAAACATATTACCTATTTAAATAACTTGTAAAAAACTGATCTAAAAAAGTTAATTTTTCAAAGTTATTAGGAGTCAACATTCGAAATATTTTAGGTCAAAAAACAAATTTTAGGGCGAACACTATTTTTGGAAGACAAAAAAATAAATTTTCTAATTTTCAAAAGTCTTACGTTAATTAGTATTAATGATTTAATTCAAAAATGTTTGTAAACTTTTGCACCCTTATATAAAAAGCTTGCCCGTCAGAACTTTGTCTTTTTTAACATTAGCGAGAAAATAGCACGCCCACAACCTAAAGCCTAGGCTCTCAAATGAAGGGCAGCGGATCGTTTGAGGTCACCCATTTAACATAAACCAGGCTCAGAGCTGCTAAATTAGAGTATAAAAAACAAAGTTTTCAAGCACATTAGACCGTCAAGTTGCTATAAATGTTTTTTTTTTGAGATCTTTCAAATTTTGTTGTCAGAAAAAAAACGCAAATTTGAAATATTATCATCATTTTTATTAGTTTTACAAAAAAGTTATCTTTATGTTTTACTCAAAGTATATTCTTCACAGTTTTTGGTTAAACCTTTATATTTATCGATTTCAAATAGGGGCCGATAGGTGAAAAGGGACCACCTGGAAGGCCGGGCCGACCAGGAGGCGCTGGTAAAGAAGGACCCAAGGGTGGCAAAGGTGAAATAGGAGACGCCGGAATTCCCGGGTACCCAGGAAGGCGCGGACGTCCCGGGAAGAATGGTGGAATAGGGGCGCGAGGTGTAAGGGGTCTACCGGTAATTGTTACTTTTTATAAAATACATATATATTGAAAATAAACATTAAGATTTTTGTGGAAAAAAATTGCATCTCCCACTTAAAATGTACACAATGCAAAGCCTCTTTTGTTTAAACAAAGAATAGCCATCCTTTTTTTGAGGGCACGTTCAAGACAGTGCTGGGAAAAAAAAGGGCCAAAAAATTTTGGTCCTTTTTCCCCCAAAAAATAAAAAGAAAGAGGGGAAAAAAAAAAAAAAAAAAAAAAAAACCCCCCCCAAAAAGGGAAAAAAAAACCAAAAAGTTCCCAAAATTCTTTTTTTTTTTTTTATAAAATTTTTAAAATTTTTTCTTTTTTCTTTTTATAGGGGGGGGGGGGTTTTTTTTTTTTTTGAGAGGGGTTGACCCTCCTCAAAAAAAACAACCTTATATTTTTTTTTGCAAATAAAAATTAAAAAATTTGTACTCCTGTGTTAATAGGTGAGAAGAAAACGTCAAAAGTCGTATTTTATATTTTTGATAACATCTCATAAGGGGTGTAAATTATTATTAAGTTTACACCTCTAAATGTCAAATATAATTTATTCAGCAAACTTGTATATTTTATATATTTGACCAAATATAGAAAAAAAGAAACGGATAAATGACTTTTTTAGTCATATCAAAACATGACTTTAAACTGCCAAATTACTATTAATTTAGGGAGACATGGGATTCCCCGGTAATATGGGCCCTCAGGGCTTGAGAGGTCACGATGGCGATGCCGGGCCACCAGGTGAGCCGGGCCCTCTTGGCGAACAAGGTGAACCAGGAACACCGGGAGCCGTCGGCCCCGCCGGTGACGCCGCATCATGTGGCCCGTGCCCTGCGGCTCAACTCCCTGACCTCGAGGACATTGGTGGCACGGCATATTACCGTTGGGGAGCAAACACTTGCCCGCATAGCGCCATTACTTTGTATTCAGGTACAATAATTACATTGCTATGAAGTGCATTCATTATTAAATTAAAAAAATTTAACTCAGATCCTCAGATCGGACTAATATTTATGTTAACACCGGGCCTATTAATCACTTTTTTCCCCATTTTTCCGCCATACAAATTTTCTTTCCCTACACATTACAAATGTCTTTTGAACTTCTAGACCTAAGGACTGAATAATAATTTTTTTTTGATTTTCACAAGATATAACTAATTAAAAATATCTCTTGATATTCTCGACGTTGCAAACCATTAGGACCATTTTTTTAATTTTTAACTATCGAAATCGCTAAGTTTAAATTATATAGTGAAACATCGTGTTTCGCTGGAGTGTCATAATTTTCGGTTATCACTCATTGATATATTGCCAACCTATGTCAAATTAACCCATAAATAAAATTAACTAAGCTATAGTTGGAAGTTAAAAATGTGAACTATAAGTTTAATTTTTTCATGGTAAATGCCCATTCCTGTTTTTTTAATAAATTATCAGACCAATCAAGAAAATGTGTATTTATTACAAATTTTATCCATTTGTGAGAAATTGATTATGCCAAAAAACATATATTACCAGGATTCATTGGGGGCGGTCATTATTTGTTCCCTGGTAGCGGTGCAAATTACATATGCCTCCCATCTAACCCCTCGTTCGGGGCCATCGTCCAAGGCGTTCAATCCATGTCATTCATTTACGGTGCCGAATACCGGGTTTACCCCGACGCTAACCCCTTCGTAACTAAGGGCATAAAACAAAAACCTGCCGTTTGTGCCTATTGCTATCTCCCAAAAGTTATTACAATTTACATAAAATATATCATCAATATAATTTTGCGTGTGCTTTTAAGCAGATTTATTTGCTGGTAAAATTCAAAAAAAAAACTTAAAAGAACACACATATTTTTATTCGCAATTAACGTAGGTTGCCGTATCAGTCATGATCCCAGCTAAACAGCAATGTCCACCCGAATGGGATCTCCAGTATTCCGGATTTATCATGGCACTCAACAATCAATTCGCACGCTCCCAATACATTTGCGTAGATTCGGATGCCGAAATTTCGAACCACAACGCGGGTAAGGAAAAGGCCGTTAAAGGTGACGGGTCGGCCCTTTACCTCGTTTCACCCGTGTGCAGTAACGGCATCTTGGACTGCCTCATTTATGCACCGGACAAAGTCATAAATTGCGTCGTTTGTTCACGTTAATCCATTAATTAACCCTTAAAAGTGTGCAAACTTGGCATATATGGTATTTTCCTTTGCTTTCGCGAACGAAAGGTATTCAACGATTTAAGCCGATGCTAAAAGGAATATTTAAAACATCTAACTAAAACACGAACAACCGAAAATACGTAAATTGGGGGAAAGAAAGGATTTTTAAAAATTTCTTTACGTTCGCCAAAGCAAAGGAAATTGCCAATATTGCCTAACTATATATATCTTATACATAAAATACAGCATTTTTAGAAATTAAAAATAATTTTTCGAAATAAATCAAAATATATTGAAATCCAAAAATATGCAATTGTGTAATAAAAATAAGTTACAAAGTTTATATTACCAAAAATAACAAATCAAATATGCATTTTTAAAATTATTTAAAAAAAATGAAAATATATTAACTTATCAATAATTTTTAATTTAAACATGTTAAATGAGACAAAACAAAATCCATTACACTTCCAAATAACAATTTTTTTTAATATTTTTATTTACGACTATATATATAAACGCAAGAGATTGAAAAACAAATAATAAGTTTTAAATAACTATATGAGAGCATTTTCCGCGTCTAAAAAATTTTCATACTTTTTAAAAGTCGATCTTGTGACCACAATAACTTATCCAATTATACATCATTTACCTGTTAATCATATATGACAAAATATATTAAATAACAGCACCTATATATATACATAGCAAATTGAATATTTTTGCGCAAAAACCTTTTTCCTTTATTTTGTTTCGTTTGAATTAATAACAACGAATAAATACAATTTAATTTTTTTCCTTGTTTTATTGTTGATTTAACCGTTAATAAAATTGTTTTTTGTTTTTTTTTTCTAGTTGATATATTGCGAGTAATTGTTTGAAAATTAAAAATTGCATAAAAGGTCGTTTGCTGATTCTTCTAACAAAATATAAGCTAAGGCCAGATTAAAACGGCATTATTAATCTGATTACATGGCAGACATCATAATATTTTTAAAGGTAATAATTTAGTCTTTAATGTCTAAATATTGGAGTAGGGTAAAAAATATTAACGATAATGATAAACTAAATATAAAAATTTTATGGATCAAAATAATTATAAAATAGGCAAGTAATTTTAAAAAAGTGATATTAGATGGAAAAAAACCAACAAGTTGAATACTAAGTTTTTTGACAATATAAGGCTAAGAATAGGCTTAAAAATATTGCATAACTTATTTGCTATTGATTTGTGAATAATAATACTAGGCAAATATAATAACTTTTGTAAAATTCGGTTTAAGACAAATTAATGTAGTTAGTAGCTACAAAATAAACAATTAAAGATATTGGCAATCAATAATGGAATCTTGAGGTCAGTGCCTCCTTCATTACTGCTAACTGATAAAATGTTATCAAAAAACGTTGACTTATGAGGCGAATTTTGAGTTGTCCCAGACAGTTTCGTAGTTAGGTTAGACGATGACCGAATAATATCAGGTGGTATTCGAATATCATCGAGTTCGTTACCGTCAATTAGTTCGGGCCAATTATCGATCAAACAGGCCGCGGCGCACCGGACGCCCGCCTGAACGGCGCCCGACATGGAGCCCACGTCGAAATCAGCCGCCTCGGTACCGCCAAAATAGATGCTTTAGGAATAATATATAAAGTATAAAAAAAATTATAAAAAAATAAATAATATTGGAGGCTAAAAAATATATAAATGTTATATCATAAATAAACATGGTTAAAAGAATATATATATTCCAATAAAAATTTCAAATTCTTGCAAATAAAAAATATATTAACCAAATTTAAAATATAATACGTAAAAATATTATACCTTTTGTCGTGGGGTTCACGTAAAAGTTGTATATATTTAGTGTAACCGGTAGCAGGTACACCAACTGGGCCCCCGTAACACAAATCTTCAGTCACCCAATCCTAATTTGTGTTTTAACAAATTTTTAAGCTCATCTATTATATTATTAGATAAACAAAATTTCATTTAGCTGAACTTATAGACCTGTTTTTTGTATTTTTAATTCTTTTTTTTTAATTCATTTTATCCATCTTAATGAATTTTTAGTATAGTTCTTTAAAAGGGTCACTTGCTGCACCTTAATTTGGCCATTAAACTATAAACAAAAAATAATTAATTATACATTACTACTTATATTCCAGAATGTAATTTTAGATGTTATAAGCTTGCACACGAATAACACAGATCAACAAATTTTAGAGATTTGTGAGCTAACTACAGAGCTTTCCATCTTAGGGATTCGTTTTTTCTAATCAAACTTAGTAAGTTAGCTATGAACATCAAAATTTAGAGAAAAATGTTTAAAAAAACAAAAAAGATCAAAAAAATAAAAAATTATTTTTGTATTTAAAACAGTTATGTTAAATTCAAACCTCGATAATAAATTGGGTGATATTTAGGTTGGGGTGCCAAATATATTAAATAATCTAAATGTTGATGTAAGAGCTTGATGTACTTAAAAATTGTATTTTTCATAATTTAAGTTGATTAATATAAGCAACAAGGGATTTTTATATGAAAAAAAAAGATTCTTGAATTTTTTCTTTTTAGGGTATTCTCGAGCGGATAATCTGTCAATTTAGTCATAAAAGATCCTTTTTTCAATATGGACGGATCCAAAAAGCCGAAAGCTAGAAACTACGAAAAACGGAAAATATATATGAGATAAGGCCATCAGATATTCGTTTATATTTTCAAAAACTCTTTCCTGATCTTAATACATGTCGACCTGTGTAACGGACAAATTTAACTTTTATAAAATGGGCAAGGTACAGTTTAGGTTATTTGGTGCATAAACATCAATTGGGCACAGCCCATTTTTTCATTTATCATAATTTTTTGCTGTTTTGTTAAAACCTAGTATTTTACCGGTTTTCAGTGTAAACAGGACTATGAAACAATGCAATTAAAATGATGATGCCATATTTTTAGTGAGGTATAAAGTGCAGGATATAGTCTTTTTGTAATATCTGATTAAAATATTACCAATAACATAACCTTATTTGAAAAAGGCAATTACAAACTTTTGGTTGACACGAGTATTTTAAATTTATAAACGGAAACTGTAATTCAAGTGAACAAATGTATAATACAACTAAACATAAATTAAGACTATAAAAATAATTAGTGTTTCATAGCAAATGCTACTAGTGTTTAGAAAAAGCCAAGATACCGAATAATTCAAAAATATGCACAAATTAAAATTTATATAATTTTACCTTTTCGTAATAATGAAGCGTTTCTTTAGCCTTGGTTGTTTTCCAAACGAAATTTAGATAAGCCGTTATGGCGCAGAACCGTTCTTCGGGCTAACAAATTAAATTAGAATTGTACAGAGGGTTATGTGTATATTCCTAAAATATTTTCATATAATAAAAATTGTCTCGCTTACAAATCTTTTCGTATTTCAATTAGTTTTACCTGGATTTTTACATTTGAATATCACAAAAAATAACAAAAGTCACGTTATGAGCTAAATAAAAAATCATTAATGAAAATAATTTGTTAATATTTTACTTTTATATTGTATAAATATCTATAGTTTTATAATAATGCTTTTTAAGCTATTTAATAGAAATATCTCTTACCAATCTGTTAAAAATAGACAAAAACGTTTATAAATAATTTAAAAAAATTCAATATTAGGCTTTTAGCCTCGAGATTAATCCAAATTCCATTTCATTTTTTTCCATAATATTTACTGACTGCTCAAAAATGATCAGAAAACGAGAAAAAAAGGACTGAGAATTTTGTAATATTTTTTGGTTCCTTCATATATTTAAATTTTTGTCGACCTTATTACACAGGTCGATAAAAATCAGCGTGTGACTTAGAGAAAAATAATTCCCATTATGGCATTATCTCATATATGTGTTCCGTTTTCCGAATTTACTTTTGCTTTCGGCAATTTTATATGTCCCGAAAAAATGGCCAAATTTGATCAAATTTACTAATTTTGCGACTTCTAGATTTCCTAAAGAAAAAATTTAAAAAAAATTCTTTGAATTTTAAAATCACTTATAACTTATATTAAGTATCTCAATCTCAAATAATGAAAATATTTTGGAGTATAACAGCTTTTACTTCAACATTCAGGTTTTACAGATTATTTGGCACCACCCCAACCTAAACAGGAAACGATTATCTGTTTTGAAATAAAAATATTATTTGGAATTTAAATTTAGTCAAACTGTTTTAAATACTAAAAAAAATCCATATTTTTTTGTTTTTTGAATCTTTTTTGGTTTTTTAACTTTTTTTTTAAACATTTTAAAATGTTTATAGCTGGCTTCGGATTTGAAAATCACTATCATGGCATGTCTAATCCCTGAAACCTCATAACTCTCAAAAAATTTAGGACATGTGTGTTATATCAAGTTAGGCAATATAACATTAATAATATATACATCGTAACCAACTAAAAAAAAATAATTTATTATCTAATAATCTTAACCGTTTTATCGGCCCAAAAGTCATAATTATCGCCACCGATGAAACCACTAAGCGAACCAAAAGTTTTTTGGGGTATGGAATTTGTATTAGAGTTTTTGAGCAAATCGCCGGATTTAGGAGAATTACTATGATTAATTGAGAGGAAATCATCAAAATCGTCCTCTGAGGGTGTCGAATCATAGATGTAATCAAAGGGGGGCAGGGAAAAATCAGCTCTGTAATAAAACTTCTGGGCTGGTGTATTAAAGTAGGAATAACGGACATCTAATTCGTTTGTAGTAATGCGGGCCGGGTCTACACTCACCCTATAAATGTAATTAGCGCAATAAATTAAAATTCTTTAAAAAAATAAAAGTAAATGTTAATAAATGACCGCCACTTTTTTCTAGTTTAGCCTAAAAAAAAAGAATATTTCATTGCGAATATATATTTTGTACTAAACAGGCAACAAATTTCAATGGAACAAAAAAAAAAAGGCCGGAAAAAAAAAAAAAGAATTTATCATCTTAAATAATGAGAACAAATATCGTTTTAGTTGTCAAGCTAAAATCTTATTTAAAAAAATTAAAAATATTTCGGTCTAAACTTAAATCCGCTAGGGTTTAACGGAATAAAATTAATATTTAAAATTGAATTATAACGGTGCAGCTGTTGTACATTTAAAAATAAAAATTATTATGAAAACCAAAAATTTGTTGACCTGTGTAATCGGTCATATATAATCTAAAAATTTCATATTGTATATTCCTTCAAAAAAACTATTAGATAAATATAAATTTAATTTTAACCCCTTAAGTTTTTGTCCCTTTTCGCAAACACCATTTACAACTTGACCCGTGTAATTGAGGTTTCTCCAAAAGGGCTATATTTACAAATAAAATTTTAAAATATCTAAAAAAAATTTATCATATTGATATTTGGTACACATATATTTTAATTTAATTAAACTGATAAAACTGTTCACCCTCTTTTTAAATCTGATTTCCGTCATTCAAATTTTAAGGTTCGACCGATCAAAAATAAAATAAGTACAAATTTTTACTAAAAAAATACATTTATTTTAATGTTGTTTGATTCCACTGCAAAATTAAAAAAGCATTAATGTAAGAAATGGGTTATGACGGTTGATATTGTTTTATAAATACATATTGCCTGATCCCCCTGCATTGTCGAACTTCCTTTACCATGGACTTCTGGTTTAGTAAACTGCCTTTAAAATTTTAAAACCTTAGAAAATAAATCTGGACCAAAACAGAAGCAAATTAAAAATAAAAAATTTTGAATTGTAATGTTATTATTAAAAAATTAGGGAAAAAAATTCTTAATAGGCCGTGACTTTTGCCATTCGATAAAATAAATTCCGGGTAAAAACTTAATTTAAACGAAAAAAAAATACCCGAACTTCTATGAAATTTGTCAACCCGTGATACGGAGCTGATAGCCGAACAAAAATATATGGATCAGTTTTTGACCGATTTTTTTATTTCAAATGTTAATTACAAAAAACTGGCTGCAATATATTTTGTTATAAAAAATTCTTGTAAAAAAAATTACTTTACGACTTAAAGGAGAAGGGGGAAAATAAACTAAGAGGATGCTATTTAAAAACGGATAATATTTTACATATTTTTAATCATTAAATACCAATAGGCGACGATTAACCTGGGATTTAAAAAATATAAATAAAAAAATTACAATGGGATATATAAGAACGAATTTAAGGATCCGACCAGGTTGAAACTGGGCGAGCAGCGTATTAAGTTGAGCAGGCAACGGTGCGGATAGGTCAAAGGATATGTCCTTTAGACAGACCGGAGGGATACCAAAAATAATCTTTTTGCATTTGAACCCATGTTCGTGGGTGTCAGCCACTTTGAGCGTAAATATTTTACTATCACCATCTTGTGTAACAGCTGTGAGACGTTTACTTAGTAGCACCTGGACGTTTGATGTTTCAAGGTGTTTCACGATTTTGTCACAAATCGATCTAGATCCCCCTTTGATTCTCAAAGGCCGTCCGGCGAGAACGGAAGAATTTTTTTGATTGGATTTTGAAATATTTGGCTTGCGGGAAGGGCCGGTTAAAATGGGCTCGTATATGCCACCAGGAGAAAGTGAGATTAAGGGTAGGCTGTATAACAGGTAAAACGTAAAGGGTATTTGATTAGTTTCTTTGCCAAATAACATTCTATGAACGACATCCATCAATTGTTTCCTTGATTCTAAATTTGAAAAAAATATGTAAATAAAGGGGTGGCCGTTTAGACTCCATTACTTTCTGTCCTTTTTATTCCTAGAAGCCGTATTATTTTTTATCAAGTTTAGGCCTACTTTAAGCCATTTAGCCATAACATTTTTTGACGGGCTTGAGTATCAAAAACTAAAGAAAAAAAAAATGCATTTTATGAAAAGCGCATTATTACCTGAAATTCTAAAAAATCTATAAAAAAAATAATTTTAATATACAATCCTTTTGCGAAACTATTCGCTTTTTTACCACTTTATATTATTCAATTTTTGTTAAATTCCTTGTCATATAGATTAGCGTTAAGGGGACAGTAAGTAGGCTATAGTATTATTCAATAAAATAAATAATTTTTACTTTTAAATAATTAAAAAAAAATAATATTAATATTTAAACTCTAATATTAAATTTATACAGGTCGACAAATTTTAAAACAAGTGTAATATATCAAATGAAGATTATTATGTATCCGATTTTCAACACGTTTTACCATTTTTTTTTAATTAAATTTTGTACATCTGCTTAAAAATAAAAAACAAAAAAAAATATTAAATTATTTCCTACTAGTAAAAATAATTTGTCAATAACTTTGGATTAGAAACATTTTTAATAACGCAAATGTGTGTAATTTAATTGTTTCAAAGATTTATTTAATAAAAATTTAATATTTATTTTTGATCGTTTATTTAATTTACTTATAGATTAACAAAACTATTTTATTTTGAAAATGTTAATAAAAACCAAAGAGTCAAAATTCTCTTTTTGTTTTCTATTTTGTTAATTTTACATTCATATAATTTTTGATTCTCAAGCCCTTTAAATTTCATATTATTGAATGATAGACTTATTAAAGTTGCACATTTGTGGTATGTAAAAAAAATAAAATGTTGAGAAAAAAAAGTATTATTCAGAGTGCACTTATTAAAATAACTAGGACAACGCTATAATAACTTATTACCTAGTTTTTCAAATTAGGTTAAAATATTAACAAGAATATGTTTAAAATTTTATAAAATACAAAATAGGAATAAATTTTCAAGGTTCATAGTTACATTATTAATTAATAAATGCCATTGTATTTTTTAATTGTTTGGCTATAATAGCTTTTGAGCTGCAAATTAATAGGTTTTTCACAGGTCAACAATTTTTGGAGAGTTATGAGTTAACTACAGAGATCAAACCTGCCATCTTAGAAAATATCAAATCCGTTTACCGTTTTTCCTAATCAAACTTAGTTATCAGGTATAAACATTAAAAATTTTAGAAAAAAAGGTTAAAAAACTAAAAAAAATTCAAAAACAAAAATAAATTAAATTTTTTTTTTGGCATATTCACAATAGTTAAACTGTTACTTCAAATAATATTTTTATTTAAAACCCATAATTTATCGTGTCGTATTTGAGTTTGGACGCGAAATATTTTGTTATATCTAAATGCCGATATATGAGCTTGATATTTTAAGAAAAATTATTTTTTATTATTTGTGATTAAAAATATAAGTTACAAGGGATTTTTATATGCAAAAAAAAATTTAAATTTTTTCTTTTTAGAGTATATTTAGATCTGTGAATTTGGTCAAAAAAGGCCATTTTTCGTTATAGACGGATCTAAGGAATCAAATAGATTAGGCCATCATGGGGATGCATTCTTTAGTGTTTTCATAAAATTCACGCTTCTATGATATTTGTTGACCTGTGTTTTAACAATTTATTAGGTGTTTAGCGATAGAGGGAATATTACCAAAATAATCACACAAATAAATTTTGTTTAAATTTTGCAGCTATTAGCAAACATTTGCAAAATATATTACCTTTAGTGTAAAACTTAGAAAATAACAAAATATATAATTTAGCTTTGTTATTTTCAATTAGATGAAAAATTTTATAATTTATTCAATTTTTCAGAAAAGATAAAGGCTTTTATTGACAGTTTATAACACAGGTCAACAAATTTTTGAGATATATGAGCTAGGTACAGAGATCAAACCTGCTATCTTAGGATCGAACCCGTTTACCGTTTTAAACTTGATAAGTCGGCTATAAACATTGAAAATTATAGTAATTAATTAAAAAAATATATTGAAATTTTTTGCATATTAACTACAGCTAAACTGTTAAACTCAAACTTTAAAAAATATTTTTATTGAAAACCGATAATATATCAAATCGTATTTAGGTTTGGACGCGAAAACCTGTATTATCTATATGCTGATGTAAGGACTTGATATACTAAAAAAAGATGATAAATATAAGTTTTGAGGGATTGAGGTCGCAGAATCTGTCAATTTGGTCAAAAAAGACCATTTTTTTGATAAGGACGGATCTAAGGAGCCGAAGGCGGAACAACGAAAAACGGAAAATATATATATGAGATAATACCATCATGGGGATGCATACTTCTATGTTTTCATAAAATTATTTTTTGTGACATTGATATTTGTTGACCTGTGTAATATATATAGGCTGATATGATATGTATAAAATTCCAATTTTTCTACAAGAAAGTTTGCCTGTTAAAATTTCTGTCAAAAATGATCGTAGTATAATCGAGCATGTTTAAAATAGAAAAATAAAATAATTGAAAGTAAACTAGACAACAGCAAAGAATTAGATATGTTATTGTTATAGGCTCCCAATGTGTAGGCATCTAACTTGTCCCTGATTACCATATTGTTTTCCATGTATTTAGAATAATATATTTGGCTTGAAAGTAGGGAGAGAAGTGATTTAATCTAAAATATTTGTTACTAAACAAAATCTCATTTAAATATGTTTAAAAAATGAGAATTTAGCAGGATACACTGTACAATAGAAATCACTTTATATTAAATTTAAAAAAAAATTGCTTATGTTTAAAAATTATGGTATTTTGATGCAGGTATTTTAATTTCACCAAAGGAGCTTGGTTTTAGTTACCATGCCTCAAATAAACTAATGTTTTACTAATAACACTTCTTATTCAAACTACTAGGTATTTTTTTGAGTGAGAACATTAAAATTGCTATGCGGCGACGTTCATAACCCTGGGGTCAGTAGGGTTAAGCACGTCTCCCCGCCAATACCATAATATCCATCGAAATGACGCCACACTCTCCGGAATATTATAGCATGCACGCTCAACCCTAGCAAAAGTAGGCCGGAGTCATTCACCTGCTAAAAATGCCCCCTTGCCCTACATCTCTTGAAAGATTCGGCACACACGTCAGGGCATAGCCCTTTTTAGCCCTGTCGGGTACTAGGCAATCACTTAACCTAGACCACGAGCAAATTAAGGGCGAGCAAAATGACAATATTCAATTATATTTAAAATTAGAGATTGATCAGAAAGCCTTATAATTTCAGTTAACAATATATCATAACATTTTTTTAAATATTAATTCATGCAAGTATAAGCATTTAAAATACATTTAAAGCAGAGCTCAAACAAGATAGTATAATTTATTTTTAACTAATAAATTAAGGAGTGCAATTATTTTACTGTTGACCCAGTTGTTTCTGAGTTAAAACAAAAAAAAGATTTAAAAAAATAATGTTTAGACATAATTTAAAGTTCGTTTTTAACATGCCCATTTATTTTGTTTGACCCGCGAATGCTAGGGTGAGAAATTTGTAACGCAAATGCTACATTGGGGTCCATACGGACCACAATTTTAAACCTCTATAACTTCAAAAAGTTTTAAAAGCAATTAACTTTATTTTTTTATTATTTTGAAGAAAAATACGTGTTATTTAGTTATAAACTAATATATGTTATCATTAATGTATATTGTAAATTTTATTTAACAACAAGTAGAAAAATCTGAAAAATGAGAATTTTTTATTCTATATTACGTTAAATAAATCTTGACAAAAAAATGTATCCATATTATTGATCAAATCGTGTTTTTAGGTCTAGTAGAACATTTTTAGAAAAATTCATGTAAAAAAAATATTTTGAAATATTATTTTTGGCTATTATATACTATAAAAAAGATATAAAAATTCATATCATTATTCAAACATTTTATATAGTTAATATTTAAACTTATTTAAAGTAGAAAACAAGGTTGCAATTATTTAAGTTTAAATTTATATTGAGGCAATATCATGGTTTTAAACATTAAAATTTTCCATGTGAGGTCCATACGTACCCCAATAAAACTTCTAATTTCTAAACAAATTTTGGTATTGGATTCCAAATTTTAATTACTAGTTTTGTTTATTATATATTTAAAAAAAGTCAAAAAATTTTGGCCAAATATTTTTAAAGATATTTAATTTAAGAAGTGCTGGGGTCTATATGGACCTCACATAGTACTAATTGTGTGTTAATTTTTAGTATATTATAACTTTTGTAGATAAATTTAAAATTATATATCATAAATCTTTATAATTTAAACTTTTTTAAGGTACTTGTAATGTTGCAAATAATATAGCTTTATTCCTGGTAAAAAATAAAAAGCATTCAATTACCCTAAAAACATCACAGGCATTCTGTAAATTTTTATATTACATAATATATAATAATAGTTTTTAGCCAAAATATATCATATAAGGAAAACAACCTTTTTCAGATATATAAGCCAACAAACATGTTGAAGGCTGCTAAAAATGTTTGACTTGTCAGTGTAGGTCTTAATCAAAGCCTCATCTGTCATAATAAGTGAGCAATTGGTTTTCTCACTATTTAAGGGTAAAAGTGGTGGTCTTTTGAAATTCAAATTCAATACATTAACTTTTCCTTCATTGGTTTGATGGCATTCACATTTCATTTTTAAATCCTCAATCAACCAGTCAATAAATATTTGCTGCCTCCAATTTAAATATAGATTTAATAATAATTACCATTAGATAGGGCTTATATTTAATAAAATAAACATTTGATTGGAAAAAAATGATTATCTTAATTTTATATAACTAATTTGTAATCATTCAAATAAGCCTAGAGTACCAAAACATACCTAGAGATCCATTCCCCTCCCAAATCTCTTGTAAATTGAAGGTCACCATATTTAAATATGGGTGAAGGTAATAAACGACCTCCATATTTATCTAGAATTATAATACAATATAATAATAAAATAATTTGTCTATAAATTTAAATATATTACCTTTCCCTTCAATAACTAGAATTTTTAGTTTATCAGTCTTTTTAGTTGCGTAATAGGCGCAGCTTAGTCCTGACAATCCTGCTCCAACAATTATGATATCATAAACCTCATGTAAATCGGCCATATGGTGAACATCAGGCTAACCTCACTATTGTGGGCCTTAATAAATTAAAAATTTAACAGATAATATAAATATGTGGGTTTAATAATCATCAACGTGTTTTTACTACATAAACTTAAAATTTTTTTGGTATAGACTTATTTTTTTTTCAAATAAAAATCAAAATAACACTACCTATGTTTGTATAAAAGATTAATATATTTTATTTAATTGTATGATTTTTATAAATATTGTAATAAAGCTATCTAAACAAAAATATATAATATAAATGATTGTAAAATTTTAAGCATGTAGATAATTATTTAATTATTTAACCTTCTAAGAGTGTTTAATTTATGTATCTGTAATATATTAGCCTAGGTAGCATGTATATTAATCTGCCTGAGTTTATTAGTGACAATAAATATTATTTTATATAAAAATTTGCTGTTATATGCGTTAAAAAGTTACACTCTTATATTTTACCTTAAAATTAAACGCATAGCAAGAGAAGTATTACAGGTTTATTATCTTTTTTATTACATAATAATATTATTTGACAAATTACACAATTTTCTAAAATTATTTAGCAGTAACATACGGTACATGGAATATGTACATACTCCAGTACATATTAACCCGCAATCTTGTAAGTGGAGGATTTGTATACACCAGCACCTAATTGAATATATCTAAAAAACAAGCGGATATAAAAATCAAAACTATTTAAATATTTAAAATCAGTAATACTAAAATATTTAAAAGCTGAACACATATATTTTTAAAAAGAATTTGATACCCACAGAACTATAACTTAAGTAAAATAAGGCCTTCACGATTTTTCTTAGCGTAGGGGAGATGGTAAACCTAATGTACACCCCGCCCCCCCCCTCCTCCCCCCACTTCAAAAAAACAAATGCGCCTCTGGCGTTTTATAGCGAATGCGAGGGTGAGAAATTTGTAATGTGAATGCTACAGTGGGGTCTATGGACCCTGAATTTAAACTTCTATAACTTAAAGAGTTTTAAAGTTTTAAACTATATTTATCTATTTTAAAGAAAAATACGTGCTCTCAAATTATAAACTAATATAGGTTATCATAAATGTATAGTGTAAATTTTATTAACCCGCGATAAGCACTGTGGGGTCCATATGAACCCCAGCACATCTTAATTTTTAACTATCTTTAAAAATATTATATATTATGGGTCAAAATTTCGTGACTTTTTTATTGAATAAATTTTAAACAAATTTAAAATATAATTTTAGTCATATAACAAATTCTGAGAAATTGGAAACTATCACAATTAAAAACCATGATATTGAATCAATGTATAAACGTAATATAATTGCAACCTTGTTTTTCAGTTATTTGTATAAATAGTTTTACATATTAAGGAAATAAAATGTTTGTATTATTTTTTTTTCTTTTTAAAATATTTATGGCAAATATTAGCCAAAAATAATTTTTTATTTCATTTTTTTCAATGAATTCTTCCTAATCGTTCTACTAGACCTAACAACACGATTTGATCAATAATATTGGTACATTTAGTTTATTGACAAGATTCATTTAATGTAATAGAGAAAAAGAAAAATTTTCCAATTTTCTTATTTTTTACTTTGTTTTAAATAAAATTTACAATATACATTAATGATAGCTTATATAATTTATTATAAAAGAGCACGTATTATTCTTTAAAATAATAAAAAAATTAAGTTTATAGCTTTAAAATTCTTGTTATAAAGGTTTAAAATTGGGGTCCGTATGGACCCCGCTGTAGTATTCGCGTTACAAATTTCTCACCCTACCATTCGCGGGTTAAACACAAAGTAAAATAAAATTTAAAAATGAGAATTTTTTTTTCTATATTACTAAATATATCTTGTCAATAAATTAATGTCTCAAAATTACTGATATTGTGTTTTTAGGTCTAATAGAGCATTTTTAGAAAGATTTATGAAATATAAATATTTTGAAATAAAAAATTATTTTTAGTATATTTACCATAAAAACTAGATAATTAAAAAAAAAATTCATATCATTATTATACAATTCAAACATTTTATATACTTAATATTTAAAACTATTTAAAAAAAATAACTAAAAAATAAAGTTGCAATTATTTTAGTGTAACCCGCGAATGCTAGGGTGAGAAAATTGTAACGCGAATGTTACAGTGGGGTCCATACGGACCATATATTTTAGAATCATAAATTTTCTTATATTTGTCATTTTTCATATTTCTCGGTTTTGCAGGGAAACCGGAGATATAAAAAACATTGGAGAAAACTCTATTGTAGATTCGTTCACTCCGGTTTATAAACTTCACAAACCCTTTATTTTTGTAGACCTGTAAATATTTTATATAATAACTAACACGTTTACAATTGTATATTTTATTTTTTGCCAATTCGAAACTCGGGTGAAACATTTTAAACAAATTTACAATTGCAAATTTGGAGCTTGATTAATTAAATTCGATGTTATTATAACTCAACACTCTAATTTTAGTTATTGTAATCAAATTTTATCAATCCCCATAATTAAAGGTAATTCTTATCATGAATTAATCGCAAAAAAACATAAAAATTTGATCATTCAAATTCTAAATTTTGTTAAAATTTGTCTATGTGCTGTAGTAGATTAAGTTTGTTAATTTGTAAATTAAATAAAAAAAAAGGAATCGTATTGAAAAATAACCACTTTACATTGGGTGATAGCCAGCTAAGTAAATTTTGTTGTAAAGTTATGAAAGTGTAATTCGACTGATCCAGTTTCTAGATCTTTTATATGGTATCGCACAAATGAGAATTTAGTATTTAACCCGCAATGCAATTGTGGCAATTCTACAACAACTTGATTCACTCAATTCGAAGCCATACTAATGTTATAACTCCTCACTTTTGATTTATAATATATGGTAAAATCTTAAATCTAGATTTTTAATTTACTTTCATTTTAATTGGTATACATATTACGTTCATGTAATCACGGATCATTAATTTTTTGACAAAGATTGGATGGGTGGATGGTTGTCGCGTGAATTCTTATCCCCTCAACCTGACAAGAATAAAATTTATTAACTTTATCAAGATTCTTCTGAATACCAAAACCCTCTTAGAAAGGACAAAATCCTTAAAAAAACAGCAAAAAATTATTACTGAAGTTTTACTCTAGTCATATCTGTGTTTCCGCCTTAATTATTAATAACTTGCTTTCCAGTATAAATAATTTTTAGCAAGATATCCTGACATTCTGAAAATTAACAAGCGCCATATTTATAGTTTTCAGGAAAAAATTATTTTAACCCCAACGATTCGACTGTAACTAATTAAGTAATAATTAGGCAAGCTCGGTGGGTGACCTATTGACCCTGTAAACTTTTCCAAACGCCCAAAACAAACATTTTTCTATAATTTTTTTTAAATTTAAGGCTTTTATTGTTTAGTTAAAAATAGTTAACAATGCTCATAAAAATGTGTATACCACATTACTAATCGATTTTAAGGAAATTTTTTTAAAAACTTAGGGGTCCAAAGATGTTTCGAAGCCCAAAAATAAACATTAACGGCAGCCTATATGTATTTTTTTGGGTGAGGAGCATTGAAATTGCTATGCGGCGACGTACATAACCCCTAGGTTCAATAGGATTAAGCGCGTCTCTCCGCCAATACCATAATATCCATCGAAATGACACCGCCCTCTCCGGAATATTATAGCATGCAGGCTTTACAATCCTGGCAAAAGTCGAAGGCCAGAGTTACTCACCTGCTAAAACAATGCTCCCCTTTCCCTACATCTCTTGAAAGAGACGGCATACCCGTCAGGGCATAGCCCCTTTTAGCCCTGTCGGGTACTAGGCAATCACTTAACCTAGACCAAGAGCTAAAGAATTAAACTATATGTATAAAACTGCTTCTATAAGAATTAACAATGCCATTTTTTCAGTTAAATAACAAATATGTATCTAACAAGACATAAATTATGCCAAAAAAGTTAATTAGCTAATAGCTAAAGGACATTTAACTCTTTGACTACGGGGTTAATTTTTAGATGGTTTTTGCCCCCTTTTGTTTAGTACCATGATATTTTTGACCAAAACATCTATTTGGAAATATAAACAAACATTTTTTGATTCGAAGAATAGCAAGCACACGAGACCATTTTGAAGCTGCTGAGTGGCCTGCACAAATCCCCAAAACGATATGCCTGGAAAAGAGCCTAGGCTAAACCTTGGTCGGTCGGCGCGTATATCTTACTATTAAACCCGTCGGCATCATTAAAATTGGTATTCCGGTTGCAATAGTCAGAGCCATAGACGGGTATGCCGTCCCCCTATATGGGTAAAGGTGTGGGAGAAACCTTAAACCCAAATTGGACGAGTTTACAGCATCAGGGCTCCTCTATAAGGGTAACCGAGGCATTACTTGGAAACACATGAAATTTTTTATAGATATTTGGGCTTTTAAGCTAAAATATTAAAAAGAAAATAGGGATTTTAAGCGCCTATAAATGGTTTGTTTAAAGGCGCCAATAAGCCACGGACCGGTCCTAACTGGTAGGATTAAAAGAAATCCTAACCTATATAGGAAGAAGTCCCATAACAAAATTTGATAAAAAAAATTTAAGATTACAGGCGTCCTTAAAAAGAAAAATTCTGTTTAAAAATAATAATTACAATTACTCATAAATTGTTAGTAAATGAAGTAATTTAAATTGACGATGTAATAAATATTATTTTAGTAGAAAATAAAAGGTTCTTGCTTTAATTTTTTTTTTCAAATATTTTGGGAAAAAATGTTTTGGGGTAGGCCTTCTTAGGAGATTGACCCCTGGTGCTGTTTTACTAAACATCGAGGTTCAAATATTAGGATTCGTTTTATTAATTAAAAAATCGTAAAACACATTTAAACTCTTGATTGGGGTAAAAATAATACTTTTTTTATAGTGATTGAAATTGGTAAAAACAAGTTAGTATATTTTGAAAGCGGCAAATTTTATGTTTAAACACAAATTATAATTGGTAAAATTTCAACTGGTCATTAACACCACATCAAAAATTTGAAATTTTTAGTTAATAAAAATATTGAAAAACTTCCCTCCACTTTTATTTTTTTAATTTATCATCATAGTTTGGGAAAGTTATCTGGGAGAGAGGCCACGTGTAAAATAAATTGTGTTATACATGGTATTGTTTGTTTTATCATATATAAATTATTATAGTCCTAATTAAAATTCCTTTTTTTCCTTTCAATTTCGCTTTCAAATATGGATGGTTTATCGGTTATTACCCCCCCCCCCCCCAATTCAATCTCCCCTCTTTCTAAATTTTGCCATTTTTTGGATTCCGAATCCTTAATTTTGTGCAAAAATTTCCAATGTGTTTGACCAGGCACCGAAATTGGAATTTTCCGATTTGTATATAGAAATAGCCTTAAATGTGTATAAATTGTATGGCAAATTTAAACCGATAAAATACAAAACTAAAAAATCAATTTAATGTTTAGCGAAATTTACTTCTAGTTTTAAATAATATTTTATCATTGTAAATGTTCTAGATTTTGTCCCTTTCCCCATCTCTTATTAATTAATGCATAAGACGGAAAGCCTAAAAAAGTTCAAAGATTTTTATCACCAAACGGGAGTTCAAACGTATATAGGTCCAAACGAACCAGTTGGGAAAGCAACGATTATCAAAGTTTAAATTAATTTAACTAATATTGTTTAAAACAAGGCCCAAAATAAGTCAAAGATAAAGTCAAAATCCAATTTAGATTATTGTAAAATTAATTTTGTTTTATTGAGAAATTTGTAAAATGTTCATAAAATCAGTTTAGCCATCTTTAGGAAGAAGACGAGGTTAATGGGTACACATTATCCATAATTCTAATTATAACATTATTACTTTATGTACTTAGATAATTAACATTTCTGCGCGATAAGTAATATAATTTTTTGCTTTAGATAAACTTATTTTTCTCAATCAACAAAAACAATGGTAAAAAGCAACTATCAAACGACAAGGTGCCATGTATCTTATTCAACATGGTGGAAAAAAATTTCTGTGTTGAAGTTTTTAAACTATATTTTCCCCATCAGGGGATGGCTTACTTCTCCTGGCTGTGCCTCTATTAATGCCAGCGGGTGGTCTAGCACGGTTAAATGAAATTTAGCACAAGCCGGTGAGTTAGGTTTTTAGGCTCTCAGAAACATGGACGCCTTTGGGTTTCGTTGACGGTCACCCATCCAACACTAGCCCGGCTTACGCTGCTTAAATCGTGATTAAAACACAACAAAGTTTAGAAGCGGGCTCAAGGTCGTCTGACCCCAACATGATTAAATTTAGAAAAAGTTCATTCTAACATTTTATTTTGCGACGTCGCCACAAATTCCCATAGGTAAGGCCGGTTTGTCTATAAGGCCAGGAACTGGCTGATATATTAAACTCGCTAGGAAAGGCCATTAAATTTGTAATTGTTTTGACAACCATTGGTCGAGGGCTTAAACCTTTTGAAGAAGCTAAGGTTTTTTTTTTGAATATAAAGATATTAATATCTTTCTTAAAACTTGAGGTCAGACTATATGATCGGGTAAGTAGGTTTTATCATTTATATATCACCTCAAGTTTTATAATTAAGCACACTTGCGCCTGTAAATACATAGGGAATGGCCAGTGGACTAGTTAATCTTACATTTTTGTTACATCGGTTAAAAGCTACCAGATTACCTCATTTTTATTGGTGGCCTATATTTTAGGTTTAATTTGACCTTGAAGCACTTCTTCTAATTATTCCTAATTAATTTTCCCCCGAGATAATTGTACAATGTATAACAAATATATAGGAATTTCGAGTTACACAAGACAAGTAAGCGAAGGGAGGCAACTCGACATTATTCAAAAAATTATCTGTCGCGATTAAAACACCCTACGCATTTATTAACATATGCGCTTGAGGTATTTTTTTGGGTGGCAAATTTTTGGGTTTATGCAAACATAGTGTTAAAAACATACAAAAAAATGTTTATTCTCAAAAAACATGACTCTTGACATGGGCTTTATTTTTACTATGAACATAATATTTGACAACATTTACGAGAAGACACTTTTTACCTATATTTACAAAAACCATCCCACACTTATTATGGTATATTGTTAAATTTATTTAAAAAAATAACAGCCATCAAAAATGAATTTTATTAACAATAAACCATAATTCTTAATTGTGTCACTTTTTATGGTGCAAATTTCGTGTCTAAAAGTTTTGTTTTTATGGGAAATCCATGTTAAAAGCAAGACAAACAACCTATTAACAAAAAAAAAATTATGAAATCTTGTAAAAAAAAATAAATAACATATTCAGGTGTGATTAGTTTTGTGACCTAAAGCCGAAATATATAACGATTAACAAATTAAATGGTGATCACATAAAATTTAGAATTTGCCCAAATTTTTAGGTTGAGACACTTATACACTGAATGTTAATATATATAATTATGATACATCTTGTAATTTTTTTTTAACGAAATTCTCAAAATCGAGCCTGAAGGACCAAGATGCATTGTTTAATCTGTAATATTAAAAATGAATAGAGCTTATGTTATTATATATGGTAACATAACAGCGAAGATTTAGAATTAGGACCATAGATAAGCTCAAATTTAGACATATTTTAATTAAAAGCCTAATACAATAATATACAACATTGAAAAAAATCCAAATTTACACATTTAAAGGTCCAAATCAAACTATTAGACAACTTTTAAAGATCAATTTTCTAAACAAATATGTTATATGACTAACTAGTCTGCTAAATCCCTATCATTGGGCCATGTGAAAAATTTATAGATTTTTTTTTTGCAAAAATTCCTTACCCCCAATTATTTTTTCCTCCCAAAACTTTCTATTTATTTTATGATAAAATTGAGGAGGGTGTGTGTATCAAGGACACGGGGCTCTTTTACCCGCGCGTTAACAGTTAGTTGCAGCAAGTATGACACTGTTAATGTTTACGAATCTGTAGAGCATAACAGCTAAAGAAAAACTAAAATAATGGAAATTTAATGGGATAGGAAAAAAAAAATTTTTTTATAATGATGAAAAAAAAATTTTGACGTTAAAAAAAATTAGGCCTAGAATTTTTTTTTTTGGGGGGGGGGCGGTGAAAACGGCGGGGGAGCTTTGGAGAAAAAACACATGAGAGATTGAGCTCGAAAGGCCCCTGATTTTTATTTTACATTTGTGAAATTCCAAGAGAATCTCAAAACAATGCGTATGAGAGGGCCCAATAAATCGATAAAGGTAAAAAATGGATGTACCAAGGTGAAAAAACTGTTCGAGCCAGCCTTATAAGTTTGACTTTGAATATAAATATGACTATATAGAAGGCATACTGTTACGAAAAGGAGACCTCGAATAACACGTTGATTTTAAGAGTGATTTCTCTAATATTTTTGAGTAAGAAATAGAGTTTAAACCGGGCCGTGACATACTCGGCCAGACATAATTTTCTTAGGCCCGGGCTCGACTTAAAATTTGGTTTATAATTTTAATAGTTTGACCTTGCCCAAAAATGTTATGTTGGAAGCTAAATGTTAATTTTTGCTTTTCAATTATTAAATATACATGTATAAAGAGTACCCATTATCGTGTAACAATTAATTTATCATTTTTATTCCTGTTTAAACTAGTTATAAAAAAAATAATATAAAACGAAACATAAAAAACCTTCCGGATCATAATTATTTCTAAGACATGTCCGCGAACTTATTTAAATTTCGACCTAACCCGGCCTGCCCGTTTACAAGCTGGACGGCACCGGGGCGGGCTTTCGGCTCTCTACTTTAATATCTAGTAAGAAACTAACAAAAATTGTTAGGAATTTTTTGGCTTAGTTTTTCTCAATTTTGGCAAATTTCAAATTTTCAGGGATTCAAACCCGTCAGCCCAGTTCGATTTTTAAAAAAAATTAAGGTGAAAATAATGTGTACAGGGGCGGATTGTGGCGTTATATTAAGTTTGGTGGGGCCCAGCTCGTTCAGATCCAGCCTGCTATTGGGCCGACACGTGGGTTTAGGGTAGAAAAAAAGGCTAGACAAACTATATTAGAATTATAAAATGCAGGCAAGATAAAATTCAGGTGTGTCCATACTTAAACTTAACAAATTTCGTGGTAATATCTGTAAAATCTGGATATTTAACACTTTTATTGCTTAACTCCTCACTCTTAGGATTTGGATTTTATGGTTAATAACAATAACCTTAATAAATATTAATTAGGTTAACCTTAGATATTATCTCTTGGCTTATAGAAGAATTTCTACCATATAGATTAAAGGAAGACATAAGCCGCCTTTTTAGGGTAAACCCATCCGATTCACTTGACCTTATTTTATATCGTTATAAATAGAGGGTAAAAAAAATTGTTGTTTAAAATTCTTTAAAAATATTTTATCCTCTGAAAACGGCAATACACTGGAAGTTTTAAAAGCGCACTAATATTTTCTCGTAAAAAAAAATATGTTTTTGGATTATGAAAGTGTCGTATTTCTCAGAATCTCTAAAATGTGATCCAAAAAATATCATTAAGAGTAAAAAGGAATTTAGAAATATATTACTAATTAAGCATATTCTGCTTACTTCTCTAAACAACAAACATGGTTAGATATAAACCTTCTAAGTGGGATTAATATGTAGCGAGTTTTATTCTAATTTTTAAGCTTAGACAAAAAATTTTTATCTAGAAGGTGTGTTGCTAATTAAAAATTAATGCAGGTATTATAACCTTGGTTGAATTCAAAAAACATCCCACGTCCCATTTTCGTCTTAGAAGCCAAATCACCTATGATGCGACCTTCATACCATATAAAAAATCACCCAGCTAAATTAGTTTTTACATTTCAATCTAATGATTGGGGAAAAAGTGTTTTTAATCACCTAGGAGACTTTTAATTACATAACTTCCCATTAGCTTAATTAATAAACCTTAATTTGTGTCAAGGCTATGTTGTCAGATAATGGAAGGACATAAAACTGATTATGCATAATAATTCAAATTAAATTCATCATCATATACAGGTGATTTCAATTCCTAACCAGATGCTGTGCAGATTAATTTGCCAAATTGGGCGATTAATTAAGATTTAAACACGATAAAATGAGACCCAGCCTCCTTATTATAGTAAAAATTTCAGACCTGCCACCACGACCCCCAGGTTTTAAGCCCAATTACGACGATTTATGAGCAGGGCTTGCTGGTCCCGGCAGAAATTTAAACTTCAAAGATTATTAGTTTTGTTAAAAATTGTATACTTTGTTTATATATCAAACTTTAAATAGCTTTAAATTTATTTCATAAGATAAAAATCAAAAAAAAAAACAATGTTTAAAAAAATATTTAATATATCATTTTTTATGGTTAGATTATTCCGGTATGTAAGTAAACCACAAATAATCCTAAAAAAATGATTATCAAATTGATTTTTACGAATAACTAGCTCATCAATACAACACTTTATTTCGCAACCGTGCTAAAAAAGCGGATTTTAAAATCAATTTAAAATCTTTTTAATGGCCAAGGAGATTGGGAGCTAAGTACTTAATGGGGGCCGCCCAAACTTATTGCATTGATTGCGGTCAATTCATTAAATTTTGTTAGAGAGAAATTCCTTCGAGCCCACTACTTTTCTCGAGAAAACAACATAAATTTGATGATATTGTTGTATTAAATAGAAGTTATAACCTCAAATTTACTAAACTGATAAAAATTACATTCAGTAACTCTCCAAAGCACTTAGATCGCACTAAAACTCAAAAAAATTTAAGGAGATATTAACTAAATGTAATTCCGGAAAAATTGGTGCTTCGAGACAAACTATAATAATTATTTCTTCAAGCGCTTGATTAATGTATCAACTTGTAAAGATAACTAATAAAAAAAAAATCAAAATTACATTTTTTTTAGGAAACAAATTCTAATTGAATCTACATTAAATTTTTCAAGGAAACGGGAGAGGTCAAAGCCACCAACGTAGAAAAATTCCATGTTTAAAATGGCAATTTTACATGGTTGTTAAGTTTGAAAGAATGGAATTAATTTCTTGTAATCATTTTCTTATAGGAAAAATTGAATGATTTATCGTGTCATTTAAAGTAATGCATTTTTATGTAAATGATTTGAGGTAATAATAACTAATAGCGATATTTGTTAGCAGTCTTAAAACAACTCTGGTCGCGTCTAATTAGGAACAAGTTTGTCAATTTACAAGGTTTTCTCAAATTACTGGTACAAATTTTACGTATCAATTTTTATAGCAAAAAAAAAAAATCTGAGTAGAAGAAATATGTAAAACATAATTCTATGAACAAGTAATTATAGCTGATATTTCAATCCAATCTTGATTTTTTTAGTTTAAAAATCGGGCTCGAGTTTTTTATACTCTATGACCTGTTTCGTCCTAATAAAAATAATATATTAATTCTTAGTTGAAAACCACTTTACCCAAACATTCAAAAAATATTTGAACAATCTTGTATCACTAAAATGATGCATCGTAAAGAAAAGAAAAATATTTTTTATTACTTTTTATAAGTAATCTTTGCTATATATCGTCGCATAGGGTAAGTTCTTAAAAGAAAAAGAAAAAATATAATTAAAATTTTGCAATACAAATTCGTATGAGATATTATAAATTTTAAATGGATAATGTGGATAAATTAAAAATGAAAGAGAGAAAAAGAATAAAGAAAAATAACAATCAATACATTTATTTATAGAAGTTATCGAAAACGAATATGCAAAATATTGACAAGGGCATAAAATATCTATGTTAATAAATGAAGATAAAAAACAAATATATACAAATTTTAAGTTAATGAACATTTTAATTATTTAAAAAAATGGGCAATATGAAATACAAACTAAGAAAGGGTAATGAACATTTAAAACTTAATTAACAATTTAAAGGCCGCGTTCAGAGTTCATTCGGTTTTTGAAAAATTATGAAATTTGTTCTCTTAACATAAAACACATTCTCACAAAAATTCGCCAATCATTATTATATTATCTATAAAACACTATTTCTTACCTAAAATTTTTTGAAAAAAAAAATTAAAATTTTTAGGATTTTAAAATATTTTGGAAAAATGAATGAACTCTGAAAGTGCCCAAATACGGGTAGGTGAAAATAGCCTAAATTTGCTAAAAAAATTTAGTAAAACATCAATAGCCCTTGTGAACTTTTATCATCTTTTTTTAGGAGCAGATCAGGGTTAGAATAAAGTCAAATATATAAATATTATGGTAACTAGGCTCAAATTTTTTTAAAAGCAAGTTTTCAATTAAGGGGGCAGTAATGTAAATTATAATATTGTAATTCAAAAAATGTGCAAATAATATTTTGCAATTATTTTTGTCCTGTGCAGTTTTAGAATTCTAAGTTGAATTATTTTTATTTAATTTAGATTGGATAATTTTAATATGGCTCAAAGTTGTAATGATATAAATTTAAATAAAATTATTCAAACAACCAAAATGAATAGAAGATAAAGTTTTTTTATTTTTGAATATGTTAAAAAAATGTTTGGGATGTTCTGAATGCTAATGACAAAATAGACAAAATGGTAATAAAAAATATATTTAATTTACAAAATTAATTGCAAAATCAGAAATTTTCTATTGGTGGAAAGGAATAACAAAATGATTAAATATTAAAAATATTTTTTTTATAATTTACCAAAAATAAATTAAAATAGATTAATTAAATGCGAACAAACATTGTATTTAGATTAGCTAATTTTATAAAATAAAGGTAGATGCACAAAAAAACAACAAAGAATAAAAAGTTAGTGAAACATACGAAATGATAATATTACCTTTTAAAAAAAATTAGTTCGATCGAAATTGTAAAAAAAAATTAATTAAAATGGACATTCTAGTGCACAGTAGATTTACTAACCTAACATTCGTTTTTACTGGAAATGTTCAGAGTATAGATATGTAATTTTGCGTGTTCGATGAACGAATGACATTAATGGTTGGGGCGTGTGAAATAACCTATTCAGGCGCTTCAAACAATTTCAATATCACGGACGCTATGCAGTTTGGCCTTCTCTTCTTCCAGGGCAAGTTCCATAAATTTATCGTTACCGCTGGTCGGGGACTGAGATGATTTGTAATAAGTACTCGGTGAGTACCCGGCAGATGAATACGGAGTCGGTCCGACCACGTAAGAAGACGTACATGTGTTAGAGTACCCTAAATCATCGGTGTTGGTAGCGGTACCATACGGTGACCTTGGGCGTTCACTCCCTCGAATCAGGGTCACGTAGGCCCGTCCGTGAGAGGCGGGAGGTGAAGCCGGGGCTAAGATTAGGTTATTATTATTGTTATGGTTGTTGCCGTTCTTATAGATTTTTTGGCGACCGTACACATCGTAGGAGCCCTTCTTTGACGGTGCCGCTAACGGGTTGTAAAGCAAAGTAGCCGTGGCTCCTCGCGAAGAGGTATTCGAAACGTCGGAGGCGTCTTTACCGTGCCTAGGCGGCGGTGGAGCTAAAAGAGCCGTAGAATGGGCCGCTTGAGCGCCGTAAGCTCGCGCAGCTGACGTGCGGCCACGAGCATGAGGTGAAGGGTGTCGCTTGTGGCGTCGGTTGAGGCGCATTACGCACCACACAAAGAATGAGAGCGCTTTGAAATTGGTGAAAAGGAGAAACAGGATCCAATAAACCGTACAAGAATTATCCCGAAACAAGATGTCGTCAAACAAGCCATCGCCGTTACGGTTTGAGACTCCAGCCGAGCTAATGCTACTAAACGCCGATGAAGTTAGAAAGTGGGTCCATCTATGGGCGTTAGGCGTGCCAGACAAAAGGTGGTTGTTGTTCATCGTTTGCTCATTCTTATCGTGATAGTAGTAATATGAATTCTTATTCGAGAAAACGGTTGAGGAAGCACCCAACAATGCGTATTGGGCAAACGTTATGGCAATCAGGAGCAGAGTAAAAAAATCGTTAAGTCCAACATCCTTTGCTAGGCCGTAGCAACATCCCCACGCTGTACGTGCATGGGTTTTGTGATTTGCGTTCGATTCCAAACCTTTTTTATTTCTCAAGGTTTCTGGTGGTCCGGTCAATTCCTCGGCACTCGTGCTTGGCACGGTAGAGATGAGCTCGCCACGCGATGAATCGACTTGATTCACGTCAAACTTATCTTGTGAAGACGAACTCGCGCTGTCACCTCCGCTGTTTTGGGGAGCCTTTAGATTGGCTACCTCTTTACCGTTGTGTTGAGCCGCTTTGAGCGAACTACTTTCGCTACTAGCTTCTTCGCTATTGCTAGCCGTCGCGGTTGTCAACTCATGCAGCTGTGGTTGACGCATAATGTAAGGCGAGTAGAGTTGACTGCTACCCGAACCATCGTGCGAATTAACGGTCCCTAACATTTTCTGAAGTTGATCGGCATCCGTGGGAGCCACTATGACTTTCTTTCCGTATTTAATGATAGCAGTTGCTGATCCACGCTTATTCATGGTTCCGACAATAGCTGCCCGGCGACGTTTATAATTTAGTACGAGAACGGCAAAAGACAGAGCCAGGGAAACAAATACGGTGGCTATGGTAACGGGTATGAGAAAAGCTAGTCCGAAAAAGGGATTTATGGGTGGTAAGCACGAACACGAATTGCATTGACGAACGAGGGGTAAGAAATGTGCCGATGGGGACAGGTGGGTAGCGGCTGAAGTACTACGCCTTGCTCCTTTATTGAAGGGATTGGCTGCGCCAGTCAATACTTCTCGGCGTCTTACATTACGGGATGTCAAGGACGCACTCTCGTTATTCCTAGTATCGCCTGAATTAAACAAGGCTTCGTCAAAGTTATCGTGGTAGAAGGGTGATGAATCGAGACCTCCGTGAAACATGTACCGTTTAACATTGGTAAGTTTGTAACTAAGGTCTTCCCGCTGAACCCCAGTGGCGGGAATGTCTAAGGTATTAGTACCTGAGGAGCCGGTGCCGGGAGTTAGCTCGAGCGATGCAAATGTATTACTCTTGGTAACGAGAACGGACGTGTAAAAGAGCGCTGTTACCAGGAAGGCCGAGAGCCAAACAGCCGTTTGTAGGACGGCGTACCGGACCCACGGTCGACCACGCGAAAGCCGCTTGTTCCAGATGTCGTAAGAATGGTATTTGGAAGCAAATATGGTCCGGCTATCGTTTGCCCCAAGCTCTTCATCGTCACCGCCGTTGCTGTTTATGATGGCGTGATTCGTGTGCTCGTTAATACGTCCGTGATTGTTATCTGCCCTAATGGTTAAACCAAAAGTATTGTAAAATGTTGATAAAATGGCCCAGTGATGTTAAGAGGTGCCCCTATGTGTTCACTAAAAATGTTAATTTTTTTTAAATAAACAGTGACTTTATATTAAAGATAGCAGATTACTTTTATTGAACTAAATTAAAGTGTTTCACAATACATAGGTAGGGAAGAAAATAGTTAATTTAAATAATTCTATAGTTACCTGTCAAGATCCAACATTGCCTTTCGGTAATTTAGCAGAGCATTAAAGAAGCGGTTCAAGCTAAAGGCGATCATCCAAAACAGGTTCGCAAAAATGAGGAAAATAAGGGCTGGCTGGAGAAAATTAACTGAAAATTGTGAGCCTAGTTTTTCGTTCTCAATCAACAAATTTTGGGGTATTCCGGTGTCATTGCCCCCGTTCGAGCCGCATTTTGTATGTGTCAGCGCATTGTCACCTGATGCCTCAAGGGTTTTGGCTCCACCAATCATAGAGGGGGATGACCACTTGGGAAAAGTGGCATGCGTTGTGTTCACTGATGATTGGCTGTAGTAATAAAACAAAGCCAGCACGAATAATCCATTCAGAAGGGCACATTCAAACACGTGGACGCAGGTGAGGAGACAGCTCGTGTCGGAAACGGTTTTCAAACTACGGCCCGACGAAACTTTCTTGTTAGAGGTATCGTCAATGACGGTGGCCACGGCGTTGTTGGTGGCAGATTTTCGAGATGCGCTTTTGCGAGTTCGTGAGGAAACGCTTGTGTTCCATTTCTTGAAGAGTCGGTAAAGTAGGGTAAGGATATCGACACTCAAGAACAGAGCTCCGGATATGATTAAAGCCAAGTAGGATACGATGCGTTTGCGATTGCACACAAAACTCCAAGCTACGCGATAGTTAAAGACCGCGTCCTCAGGTATCGGTTGACCGACCACCACAAAGTTTTTAGCCTTTAGGGTATCAGAACACACGTATATAGCATCGACTGAAGGTATGAGTGACCTTACCTTTTGCCCTTCGACAGCCCTACCGTAAATTCTGTCACGAATACTACGGTCCTTTCGCATAGAGATTTTAGATTGATCACTTTTTCTAGGATACCCGAGTCTTAGCTTAATTAAATCCTCATTTCTGAGGGATAACAAATTAAACAATCCCTGGTTTTTTGAGTTAGTCCTTGTTGGTTTCAGAGCATCATTAAGTTCCGAGGAGTCCTCCTCATCATCTCGTTTGTATTTGATGTTGCTCGATCCCTCATCGTCATAGGCATAATCTTCGTTAAGTTCGTGACTCGAAGGCTGGCTCTGTGCATAGTAGTAATATTCGTAAGGCGAAAGAACAATTGTATGTGGTATCTCTTTTCGATTGTCCCCAATGTAAGATAACTGATTGCTCTCGGCATATTCCGTCATTTTCAGGGCTATGTAATAGGCATGGTGATCGTTTTCGCTCGACACGTTAACTACCCCGTATGTGCCAGCAACCCATTCGATATAACTCTTATCGTGTGAAGAATGACCCGTGCCTTGAGGGCAAGGAAGAGGTTCACCATAGACATTAAATAAGTTGTTGTTGTTGCTATTAATAACATTCATGTGGGTAGGATCAGCTACGTTCAATAATTCGGTTGGGTAATACCGGTTGTATATTTGATACCCAGCGCCATCGGTCGACAATAAATCGGGGCTGCTGCCACCAGGTGGCAAGGCGGGAAGGGTTGAAAGTTCTTTCGTATCGTATTTGAGGCACACTTCACCTGCCTTTATTGAAAGGTCGTGCGTGTCCTTACCGCTAGCGTAATGCGTAGCATGGGTGCAATAATGCAGTTTCGAACAAGCGCCTTTGAACGGGTCCCAGATGTTACCGGGCAGGCAACTCCGAATGGGATCGGCCATGTTACCGTCCCCCATGATTTTCCACGTGTACATCAGGCTGGGTGTGAGGGACCAGCTTGATTTTGAGTATTTGTCGTTGTTAAACAGGTAATTCCGGTCATGGATGAGGGGTGAAGGCGACGAAAAAATGTCGTAGCAACTGAGGTCGGAGAGGGAAGTTATTTCGGCGTTGCAGAGGGCGCAATGCGGATTTTTGTAAACTTGCCGTGGACTGTAAACTCGGGCCGTGTAAGCGTGACATTTAACCTCTATATCCTCGAGGGTAGGGAAACCGCCATTGAGGGAAGAGCCCGAAAGTATGGAGTTGTAGGATAAATTGCTACGCGCTCTCGTGTGATCGCACGTGTCAACGACTTTAGGTACACATTTTCGGACACCTATAACTGTTTGGGGGAGATTGCTGGATGCGAGACCTCCATTACCACCTATCGATGTATCTCTACGCGTCATTGACGATTCCCGCGATGTTATAATGGTCATCGAGGGGTGAGAAAACTTCCACCAGCAAAAACGTTTTTCGGCTCCGGCCACGGTGGTAACTTCGTCCGCAATTTCCCATATCAAAAATTTGCGGTAAGTATCGTACCTGAAAAGCGGTTTACTCCTACGATCGTTATGGTCAGAGTTAGCGCCGCGATCAGGGTCCAGGTATGTTTGGAGAAACGCGTCAGTGAGAGAGAGACCATCCCCCCTTGCCCGATATTTTTGGGTGTGCCTAGTGGGTAAGAAATTGCAATTGATAGTTGAGGACCAGGGAATGAGAGACGAAATAATTGAATGACGTTGGGGCGAACCGTTATGCGAGATCTTAGACGATGAATCGACATCGTTTGCGAGGGGTTGCTCGTTGCAAAGGGCGCACCAAAGGTTACGGTACGTAAAGTTGGTACGGGCGTCGGTATAGGGGACAAAGGTCAAAGGGTCAGTGAAATCAATGACTTCGCATTTAGTTTTAGCCGCGCCATAATTTTGGATAGCGTCACGCGTCGAGGGTACCTTACCCTGACACCGATCAATCATGTAAATGTCATAGAGACCGGTCACGTGGTTACACGAAAACTTGGGAGGTGAAGCGTGGGAATGATACATATCAATGGTAGTCGTGGGCTTGTGTCTCACGACAGTTGCAAGAATGGAATAATCGGCACAGCAATCGCCGTAAATTTGACAGTGGCTATCGCATTCGCAATTTTTGAGGCGTTTGTGCGAAGCAAAAATTTGATCGGTGTCGATATCACCCCCATTCTCACCTGGGCCATGGCTGTTGATGGAACCTGCTTGTCGGAGTAAGGGTTCGCTCAACAGATCCGGCCTTTCGCAAGAATCCATCGGGAAACAAGGTTTCCCCGTCTCCTTAACTATGGTATACGTCAAATTTTCCACGGTGCCTAACTGATGACCAGTGTTTGCATTATACGTTGCTGTGACAGGTGGCGCCCTTTTATTAATGTTAGCCAAGTTACCATCGTTCGAGTCTTCACGGTAATCCCTTACGAGTTGCTGCTTTAACCCCAAGCGACGATCGATAGAGTTGTAATCGTAATCATTATTAGCGGCTCCGAGTAACGATGAAATTTGTTCGTTACTTCGTTGCCAATATATCAAATTTGTATCGTGGTGGGGTGTTTCAAAACCCGTGCCGCATATGGGTCTCGTGCAAAATGATACAAAAATTATTAGTAATGCAACTAAGGTATTATGGTGTGAGAATGAAGAATAGTGCAAAGATTTAGTAGGTTTTACACTTTTAAACGATTTGGGGTTAGGGGGATACTGTGAAGTGAGTTGATCGACATTATTGCCATCAGTAACATCCTCACGTTTCATCCGAGTAAATTTTAGGTAGTTGAAGTATATCACAAAAATAAGGTGTAACAAGGGATATAACAATGAAGGCTGGGATGGCGGGTCCACGTCAGAGAGTAAGGTTAAATCCTGGACTAAAATAGAAGAATCTGTTAACCGGACTTGTGAAATGTCCTCAGGATTTTTGAGGGTAGTTTCTAGTTTAGGTGTTTTGTGCTGATTCTCAATATAACTAATTGGCTGATCTTGGCTACATAGAGGTGAGGAATATAAGTTATGTTTGTGAAAACTAATGTTAGTAAATGGGAAACTGGGTTTAGTTACAAGACTAGAATCTAAACTTGGCGACATGAGGTGACAGTGGACGAGCTGGGTAGAGTGTTGGAGGGGAGACTTAAGAGAAGGACAGCATGCATTTACATCAGGTACAATTTCATCGTGATCCCACCTGGATATCGCCTTTAACTTGCACTTAAGGTGTCGGATATCAGCGGTACCGTAACTATGATAAATATCATCTTTATACTCATATTTAATGGTATCGTCATGAAAATGCTGTAAACGCCTATTAATTTGTCTGCAATTTGTATCATTTATGAACAAGGCACTAATGATAGTGCAGAACTTCTTGTGTTTTGCGTTTATGTAGATTTGAACGGAGCTAAACACTGGAGTATAGGGTGATGAATGAAGCTGAGGAACTGATATTAAAGTGAAGTTGAGGCATCCCGTACATGTATTTTTAATATGTCCACTGCTATGATTGTTAGACTCACCTTTCTGCTGTGGCAGTAAGCCGCACTTTAGATTAGGTTGCAATTCACAAGTGCGTTGATGCCGAAATTTGAGGAGGGGAAGTTCCATTTTTTCAATAACGGACACGGCGGGTATTAACGATCTATTTGGGGGCTGTCTAAGCTTCAATTTGCAAAGATTTATTCCGTAATTTAGTTCATTTTTCAAAAAACCCTCAGTTGGGGACAAATCTGTGATTGTGGGGCGGGTTTGGGGGCAAGCATTTACGGGTGAGATCGAGTGTTTGAATGGCAAGTCCAATTGCGTTTGGGGATATTTGCTATTGCTAGTAATGCCATACAATGCATCTTTAAAGGTGTATGTTAAAACACAGGGCCAACTTATCACCGGATTAGTCGTTATTTCTTTAGGCTCGCTTAAGAAAATGCAGACTTCCGGTTCCCGAGCACAAGTTTGGTGTTGTAGCATGTCAGCTGATAATCTTTCAGCGGTCAAATAAATTTCGCAGTTTAATCCAAAAGCCCAGTCGTCTAATTTTCGGGAATTCCAAGTCTTTAATTGACGTGTGGGAGTACTTGTGTCACAGGTCAGGAGGTTACACAGGTTATTAAAATTTAAACTCATGTTAAACTCAAATATGTAATTACCATTTACTACAATGCTTTAAAGGTAATGCTTTTTCACAAAAGAACATAATGGTAGTAGAGACTAATTCTCCTAACATTCATTTATTAATGTAACACATTTAGCTCTTTGGGACAATCCGTTTTCGTTCATTCAAGAAAGAGCCGTAGTTTTGTAAAAATCCAAAATTTATAGTTTGTAATGTACAGTTTAGATCCGGATGATAATGTGCCCTCCGTCTAACCAGGTATATGTAATTGTCAAAATATGTATATTATTAAATTTGCCAATGTGCTACGATTGGAGCCAAAGGTGTTGTCGTCACGTACCGGATTAGGATGGCCTAACGAGGTATTACGACAGTGGGATATAGTTTATTTTCCTAAAATATTATTACTAATTTTCTACTATGCATGCCAATGGATGCAATGCAAAAGTAGTCGTGGTAATTATGAGGTTGGTAAGATAAAGGTGTGAGACGAGATTATTAGTGTAGTGTGGCAAGAGGTGTGTTGCACAGAAAAAAAAGTTGCGAAAATGAAATAGATTAAATTCACGGTCAAAACAGGCAGGTATGTTAGTTTTTTGTGCAAAAAAAAATCCAGGTAAGTCAGTAGGAATAATAGAGTCCAGCAGGGTAAGGTTATATAGGTTGACAGACAGCCTCTTTAATGGTTGCTTAGTAATGAAAGTGTGTTAAGGGTCTCGTGTGGACAGGTATAATAGGGGTTGGAAAACAATCGATATCCTGAATTTCTTGTGATAATGTAGTGGCTTAAGCGGACTCGAAAAAAAAATGAAATTGAAGAGAGAGAGAGTAGTAGCAGCGTTAGGGAGGTAAAAAAATCAATTTGTTCTTTCACAGGTGAATACCAACCAACAAGGATTAAATCTTTAAGGCACACCTTATTGACATGGTGAATTTGTGAAATTTTAATAGTAGCAGGAAGAATTTTTATGTTGCAATTGAAATTAAAATGATGAGAAAGTGTGTGATAAATGATTAGTATTTATAAAAGTGATTCAGCGCAATATGCAATTTGTATGTTGTTTCAAGGTACAGGAGGCTATACACCAATGATTTGTTGGAAAAAGTCGGTCCTCCGTGTATGGAATGAATTAAAATAGATGGCTTCCGATGCAAGTTTCAATAGGTTAGGGAGAAAGAGAGAGAGTTGTAATCAATAATAACTTGATCGTTTAGAGATTGACAAAGGAATGGTCTAAATGAGAGAAATAGCAAAAAGAAATTTGTAACATTTATATAAAACAAAATAAAAATAAAATAATAATACGGTAAATGTATGGTTTAACCCGGATTTTAATAATGCTATAACAAGGTATCCCGATTCTCTAACCTCCCACCATAATAATAATAACAACAGTTTCCTTTGAGAAAGAGAGAGTCTTAAGAATTTTGAGGGTATTTATGGCGACGTTTAGCATTAAAAAAAGATAATATGTATGAGCAAGATGTATGAAAATTTGGGACATTAAACCCCAACTACATCTCCTGGAGTGGTGTATCAAATGTGTCATTTAGATTTAATAAAAAAAATAAATAAAAGATTGGAAAGGGTGAAAGGTGTGAGATGTAAAGAAACATAGACCTTTATAATTCATTTTTTCTTGAGTTTTTATAACTAATTTAATTAAATTATTATTAGGTAATTATTAATCTAGCTCATATTTTTGTAATTTTAAACGTAATACCAAATCAACTAAGTATTGTAAATCAACGAAGCATAATATTTATGAAGACGTAAGACTTAAAAATATGGTTTGCCAAATGGTCTTACAGTCTCACTTAACTAGGCAACAACTATATTAAAGTTTTTAATTTTTTTGTCTGAAAGATTAAAAAACTGTAATCTTAGGCTAAAGCAAATTCACCGTTGTCCATAACGAGACGTATGACTTTTGAGATTATTTTATGAATCAGACCACATAATCTCTGTTCTCAATAACACCGAAAAAATATTCAAAAATAAAATTGCAATTTTTTATGTAACTTCGTCAAACCTTAAACTATACCTTTTTTACATTGTTTAATGTATTATAAAAAAAAGAACAATGTTTTCAAAATTAAAAATGTCGTATTGCATATAAATAATAACCTGTAACAATGTTAAGAATAGGGCGGTATATGAAAAAAAGAAATGGAATTAAGAGGATTACCATTCGTATATTACAAAATTTCAATGTTAAAAGGGTTTATAAATCAAACGTAATTAAGCTATTAAGAATCCCATAAAGTCATATTTTATCAGCAATGAAAATATTCAATTCATTTATATTATGTTATAATAATGAGAAAACTTCGATTAACATTTTATTTAGGTTTATACTAAAAATGATTGAATTTTTTATGGGTACTGTTTAAATATAACCTTATGTATTCTCATGAATATGAAATTTATATTGGTTTTAGTTAGTTTATTACAGGTAAATTTTCTAGTATCCTACGTACTTTGAAAAAGGGAAACGGGGCATGGTCTCAGCTTTGAATTTAATAAACTATAGCGCAAAATATCTACTTAAATTTTTAACTAGACAGCTAACGTAGACTTTTAAATTTGTCAAAGTTTTTTACATGTGACATATTATGTTGATAAAAAAGGTCGTTTGATAATACCTTTTAACACAATCGTATCTCAAAATTTCTAATTTGATTTAAACGATAATAAATCCATATTGAACCTTGTTAGGGAGATTTGCGATAATATAAAATGGTACGCTGGTCTTTTGTATTTAATATAATCGTCTAATTTAAAAAAATTATATCTTTATAAAACAAATATTATACGTCTATGTTATTGGACTAAACATCTTCTTAGCTTATGTGAGAAAAACTCAATATTTTTTAGTACCTTTAATGTGAATGAATTTAAATTAAAAAAATAAAGTACATTCTGGAAGGCCACCTAACCAGGTATTGGCCTGTCGAGAAGCCGGGCAAATTTATTATCCTCTGATTAAGGGTATTTTGACGCACTATTTTGGATTGACACATTTTAAATTATAAATTGCATCATAAAATTGGCGGGGCCAGGTGGGTTTAAACTCTAAATTAGAGACAATTCCTATAATTGGGATTGAATCAAACTGATCTCTTGCATATCAAAATATATTGTAGACACTAAACAGTCATAAAAAACTTGAAAATTACTATTTATTGTTAAAATTGAAGGTTACCCAATCAAACGCTGACTATACCGCTTCTCGAATGTTAAATTAAAAAAAAATGTTTGAACGATGTTTCAAACAAAAAATCAAGTTTCAATGTCAACAACTTATATCAATAAGCTAATGTGCACCCATTAATATTCATAAATGTTATATATAACACAAAATAAACTAACCAGGCGGTCCTAGATATAACATATATAAAATGCCCGAAAAAGTACCGTTGATAACGAAAATCTTATAGGGTTAGTTAATAAGAATAATTATTTAGCACCAGCCTAAGTTATTTTATATGGAGAAAACTGGTATAAAAAAATGGGTGCTACCCCTAAAATTATTTTATAGGGGCAAGAATAACCCTAATCTTAAATAAATATTTAGGTCAGATAATTAGTGACCTAGTTTTTTACACTAAACTGGGGGCTAATAGAGTTTTATATGGCCACGACGTTTGGTTTAATTTAGAGGACATTCTTCGCTTACTAGACATTGATTGATAATTAACATTGAAAATTTTGTTGATGATAATAATTTATAGATAAAATATATGTTTGCTAAATCGTTCGAGACTCTCGTAAAAGAATTTTTGTGATTTACTTGAGTGAGCTTGCAATGTGATTAGTGATAATCATGGTTGTTATCTAATTTATATATATATACGACATTTAGGTTTTTTTATAAACTACAGGTCTTTTAATCTTTCTTTCAGTGTAAGACAGAGCCAGGTGAAAAAGGATATATGTGACAACTTTAAACTCAAAAGCAAAAATGAAGTTTTAATAAAATATTTAGATAAAAATGTATGTTCTGGTAATCATTAAACGATAAAATCTTAGACTTTCAGGGAGCAAAGGTATAAGTCTATTCGTGAGGCAGTAAAATTAGATAAAAACGGATCTGTTAAAAATGTAAAAAGTTTAGGTGAAATCACATTATTTTGTAAGCCACGTACAAATTTATATTTAAAAATAGACAAAATTTTGGAAAAAAATGTCAAAGTTGATGTATACATTTTACAAATAAATGTGCTACAAAATGAGGAAAAGACATTTGAAATGGCAAAAATGTCAATTTCGGTTTTTTAACTTTACAGTGTTGAAATGTCAGGTAATATCAGATTTGAAAGACATCAAAATAAAATGATGAATTCAACCAGAACAAATTTAAAACTTCAGAATCGAGCGGTGTGATAAAAATATTATGGCAGTGGTAAAAAAAAATCAATTGAGGCTGTGCAAATAGCGATTGTGATCTTAATTTTTAGCGGGAAGTCAATGGGAGAAATTGGCGCGCTTCCCACAGCATCAACTATTCGTGCCTCTAATGAGGCGTGCACCAACAATGCCTAAGAGAGGAGTTGATAAGAAAGAAGGGAAATTGGATCCGCTTCGCGACTCTGGGAAAACAAAAAAATCAAAATAAAATGATTGTAAAAGTACTTCTTTCCTACAAATGGTTTGATTTGGGGGTAAAATAAAAAATTTGTTGACTTTTAACCCCAATTTATAAACATTTAAAAATGTGATAAATATCCTCAATGCAGGATATATGAGTTTTCGACATTTTTTCAATCATGTCATTGAAAATAGTCATGTTAGATAACGTGTTAATTTAGAATAATTTATGTAGTTTGAGAATTAATTAATGATTTTCGATTTATAGTTAAAATTAATATAATGAAACTGAAAATACTAAAAGGGACTAAAATCGAGATTTATAAAACGCTTAGGAGCGTAATGAACGATGTATGATGTAGTTTGGTATTAAGACAAACTTAATAAAGTGTCCTATCTATTTAGCGCAAAAAAATTAATTAACCACTTAATGATAAAACAAAGGTTTAATTTTGCTGTTTACTTATATATCTAAAATAATGGATTTTGTTGAATTTTGTATAGTTTTTTAAATTTTTAAATTTAATCTTAATTGACAATATATTTTTTGAGTCATGTATAAATAATTGCGTTTTTGCTTATTTGGTTTTTTCTAAACTCACAAAACTTCATTTATTAGTTCTTGAAGGCATCTCACCAAATATACACAAACAATTTACTATTCACCTTCCGCTACCATGATTCTTTAACAGGACCGGTCAGTGGCTCCTTTTCCTGAACAAATCGTGCCCAAGCGCCTAAAATACCTATTTTTTGCAATTTTTTTTTAAATTAAGAACCCTATAACCTTTAGCTTAAGAATCTTAGTATTTTTAGCATGGGGTTAAAAATCGCCTGGCTCTCGGGTATCCTCCTTATGGACGGACCTGGCTTCCAGGTCCACACCTGCCACCACCTATAGCTGATAAATTCCTCCTTTTCAGATACTGAAAATTAACGATTTTTTTTTACGACAAATATCTTGCCGTGGTAATAGAATTTGGACGAAGGGCACCACGATGTTTAAAACGAGAGGTAAATTAACGCCAAACTGAGATTAGTTTCGATACTAAACTTTTTGCGGCATCCTGAAATTGTTTAGGTAAAACCATGATAGGTAAAGGCTTTTACCTGGCCTTTAATGAGCTCTAGAATTATATTGGTACTGCATTCAAGTTAAGCAGGGCCGAGCTTTTTTTGGGGGGTGAGGAGCATTAAAATAAAGGACCGAGCTTAGTTTGTACAAAGAGGTGACCCAAAGGAAAAAATATAAATCGTTCTTTTTTTTTAAGAGATTCTATTAAATTCCAATTTTGCCGGCGTGTATTATATATTTTATCCTGCGGAGCATTGCCCGAGTTTAAAGAGACAAAAAGCCCTGACTGATAGGCCTCCTTTAATAAGTAAAAGGTTTAATAAGCTAAAATAAAATTATAAACCTGACCACAAAAAATTATATATTTTACCTACGAGTTCGAGAATAATTCATAAAGGATCTCCTTATAGGGCAAAAAGCGAATTTGCAAAAGTAGTAAAATGTAATGCAATTCATATCTAAACGTCTATTTTTTATACGCTCCCTTTAATTCGTGGGAAAAGGCATAGTAAAAATCAATTATAAAATGCATAAAAAACATTACTATTCAATGAATACGACCAATGACTAGAATTGGTGAACAAAAAATCAATTTAAAAATCATTCAATATTAAGAATTAAAAACAAAGGAGGAATCACTAATAAAAAGGTCCATAATCAGTGATTTGTCATTTGTACTAGATCTATAAATATTGACCTAAAAAGAGCTTTAAAAAGTAAAAAACGAGTAAAAAAAACCGTTTCAAAATATTATTTCAACTTATTTCGTAAAGTTAACATTGCTGGTTAGACTCGTAAATCATAAAAAACTATTGACCATAAAACTTTATATTTTCAAAAATTTAAAGTTTACCTTAATACTTTCAAATGAATACTACGTCCGTTTAAAAATAAATGTGTACATTAAATTATGAATATTCGAGGAATAAGGAGGTATGAAGATGTACGAAATAATTATTAAAAATGCGATATTTCACATATAATTTGGGATTGAAAGTTTTCAAGGTTTTAATTCATCATCAAGAATAATCTTCAATGAGATTGGCTGGCAAATGGATAGTTTGTCTAGAATATAAAAATTTAAATATAGTAGAATCCACAATTCAAATTAAAAAAATATATAAATTTACGTTTTCACCAGGAAAAGGTGCCAAAAAACATATATAACCATTAAATTAATGAAAAAATATTTTGCAAAATTATAAACTTCAATATTTTTTTAAAAAAAAGTGAAAATTTAAACACAAGCGCGCATTTTCAAACACAAATAAAAATATAAAAATTCAAATTTACAAGAAAATTAGCGTGGGGGGCACAGCAGAGAAACAAATTTTTTTTTTCCATTAAAATTTTAATTATTGAAAAATTAGAAGAGAAAGTTTTTGATAAGAAAATTCAGAAAAATCGAAATATAAAAATTGAATGTGGTTTTGTTTTTTTCGTGCTTCCAAAATCAAACGAATAAAATTTTTTTTTGTGGTTTTCTGTTTGTGCGGAACCTCTAACCGGTTGTAAAAATATAAATATAGCAAAAACAATGGACCAAAAATAAATAATAACAATATAATAATAATATAATAATAATAATAGCAATATGAAATAAACTAAATCAGAAATAAAAAGCAACTAGATAACTTTTAAAAAGATGGTATGTGTCCCGTTTATAATTCAAATTTAAAACTTAGCATTCGCTCAAAAATTCCATGTGAAACTGTTTTTACAATGTGAAAATTTCAAAAAAATTTTGCAAGAATGAAATTTGAATCGAGTGTTTGAATGATATTACAATACCCAGCTGACTTGAAATACTGTCAAATAAATTTTTTTTTATAAAGTTTTTATAGTTACTTGTTCTTACCATTAAACTTCAACTTGATTTGCGGGATTGTCAAATTACCAGGTAAAAATTAACGTGGCATTTAATACCAAATATTTCATTTTTTTTAACATGGGGTTAAGTAGTACAGGAATAATAAATATATATATATAGTAAACATATTTCAATGCCTCTCAGAAAAAATTTATCTCACAACTTTAAACTTAAACATTAAAATTATGATAGGAAAAAAAAGAAAGTTCAAATTGAGAGAAATTTTGTGGTGGTGGAATATATTTGCATAAATTTTGGCAGGCCCTTTTTAAAAAGTTTGGGGTTAAATTATTATTATTATTAAACAAGGTACAAACAATAATTTTAAATGAACATGGTGAATATTCAAATTGCAAATTGGTAAGGAAGTGGTGGTGTCGTCTCGTCTCAAATTTTTGTGTGGTTGATTATTACAAAATTACAAAAAAAAAAAATTTGATTTTTTGCCAAGCCAAACAAAACAAGATTGAATATAGGATTGAATTTATTTTCATGGCGCCCATGTGAAACTAATTACACGTGGTTGAAATTTTATTGTAGTTTTTATTAAAGGGTTCTTGGGTACAAAACGCGCGTGGGATTTGTGATAAATCTTAATTGTCGATTTATTACCCGCATCAAAAGATATTTCAGATAATTAGCAAAAAAAAACATTTTTAAGTTTATGACTAAAAGTCTTTTAAAAAGACGCTTATCACTTATAATTGGATTAATTTGTGCAATTTAATAAAACATCTATGGGTCATCATTAGCCTTGAATGGCATATAATTTTAAACTATCGACATTGGCGCCATGGTGAACACTTTAATAAATTTTAATTTTTTGTACGCTTATGTTGACCAATTATTTGATTAAAAATATATTCAAAGCTCGAATTAATCTTTTTAAAAAGAATAAATTTAAATTGTTGGTAAATTTTACAGTTGAACGATAAATTTGTATGAATATTATATAATTTTTAATTCAAAATGATAAAAAAAAATTTGTGAGATTGAATGCAATCTTGGATGATAAAAACGATTTTTAGAGGTAAATAAATACCACTCGAGAGCTCAACCACACTAGTTGTTTACGAATGCTAATAAAAAATAGTACTCTCATAGACTACACAAAGTTCAACAGGTAATAATGAATGTTGGTAATTTTGGTTGTATTTATAAAAATTATTGCTCAAAAATTATGTAGTTAGTCATTCAAAAAACTAAAAAGTTTCTGTAATATTATTTAAATTAATTTGAAAAATTTTGTGACAAAGCTCTAACAACAGACTTAAAATTATGTTTGTTTCAATTTTGCTAATTTAGAAAAGATTGAAAATTAACAAATATTTGTCAACCGTTTTAGAGTTTAGCTACTTCTAATAGAACCTTAGGTAACGTTTACAATATTGAATTTGGACGCACCGTTTAACAACCGACATTTATAATGAAATAGTTATAATGTTTGAGTAGAATATGTCACTATGAAAACTTGTGCTTTAGACGTAAATTTTGTAAAATATGTATATTATATATACCATTTAAAATTATGAATATCTTCATTATTTAAATTAACGCCCTTTTAGGCCTCATCATGTGCAAATTTGTGCTATTTCTTATAACACAAAAATGTGCTTTTTTGGATTTTTTTTTTGAATTAACTTAATTATGCTTTTTACAAAAATTAAAAAGATTTATGAGTCATAATGAACTTTCTTGGGTACCACGAAATTGTGTCCAAACTAATGTTCAAAATTTTAGTTAAATTCATATTTATAAATATCTTAAGTGAGTTTTGGCTTCTTAAACTGTGTATAAAGTAGGAAAAAAAATTTTTTACGATATTTCTTTTTTTGAAAAATACTATTTTTCTACATTTATATCAAGCAGCCTATCAACGTACATTTTTCCGACAGAGTTTTCCTTAAAGAATTTGTCACTTCTTGCAAAAATGACACAGACAAATATGCAAAATTAAATGGAAATGAAATTTTTGTCAAAACCCTAAATTATCAATTTAATTTTAGCATACCTTAAAAAGTTTGGTCATAAACCTTATTTAGTTTTTTTTAAATTAAACTTTAAGGTTCTTGGAGCAAATATACTATTTTAGCTGGCGCCAATTCTTGTTATATAATTTAGAGTAAAAAAGTTAATTAGTAATTGTTAACTCATAAACTTTGGCCTATTTTTGGCACATATAAAATCATAAATCATGGAAATTTAATTCTTTGTTACATAATTCAAGTAAAGAAACAATAAATTTTTTTTAATTTGAAATACGGAGAGTTAACAATATATGTACAATCGATATGCAGTGGGTTATCTGATGGCTAACAAGAGTCATCCTAAAAAATTTCGCGCTGTTTTTATTAAACTATTTTTTTAGTAAAGTTTGAAGGATAATGTAAGTTTAAGCAGAATTTTAAACTTTGGGACCTAACTATAGCCCGAGGGTTTGTTTGACGTCTAGCGCCTGGGTTAGTGAGGGGCCTTTTTCAGAAACTGCTTTCTTATAGCATTATTTTTTATCTATCCTGACATTTTACAATATAAATGGCAAAAAATAGTCTTCCCTCAAAGACGGGATATTCTTTCTTAAAACATGCCCGCCTTTAGAAATTTTGGATAAGACCTTAGATATTGTGCCATAGCGCGTTTAGTTCATTCGATGTTTTTGGTAAAATATGTAACATTTTTGTAAAAAAAAATATTGGTTTGAAAAATTTTATAAGCGTTACATTTTTTTAAAGAGTGAAAATGATTAAAGTTTATATGGATATAGATATAAATTTATTAAAAGTATACTTAGCGCAATTGCTTAGGATATAAGAATATTATAAAGGTTAATATAATTTTTAAAACCCAAATTTTAAAAATTTCCAATTTTCATAATTTTTAAAATTTGAGTTTTTACATCGAAAATTATGAACCATTGTTTTACAATATTTCTTAACACTCGCAGTTCCTCTAAGTATATTTAAATCTTGATAAAATTATATCTAAATTTATAAAAACTTAGCTGATAATCATTTTAACAAGACTCTTAGAAAATTCGAATCCTTAATTAATTTTTCTACATTGAATTAATACTTTTTTTTAGAAAAATGTAAATAATTTTTAAAATTAGAAGGAAGTCTGAACTCGCTCTAATAAAATACTTTACAGAAAGCTTTCCCTAAAATAAAAATTTTTGTAAGGGCGCGTTTAGATTCATTTCATATTTTTGAAAAATTATAAAAATTTCAAATTTTTTGAAATTTTATTTTTTTTTCATTATTTTTTAAAAACTTTTCTCTCAGAAAAACTATTTAAATGCTAACTACCAAAATTGGCGACTATTTGTAGAAAAGCGTTCAATGTCAAAAGGTAAAAATTTTTAAAATTTTTTTAAAAAACGAACTGAGTTTGAACGCGCCCTAAAGAAAATAAAATTTGTTTTTTTAAAAACTAATTTATTAGAATGTTGATTCTAATCCTAGTTTAACTTAACCTAAACATACCCCTTTGAATCAACACTAGCCTAATATTAATTTACACTAAATTGACCCAAATTCAACTTATATGTCTAATTAAATAGTTGCATTGAGACTAAAATAGCAAGGTTTATGCATTTTTGCCTAAAAATTTAGTGTCAAGGTTATTATAACAAAAAATTTTGTCCGGTTTGGCCATAGCTTTCAATATTATCTCGACTGTCTCAGTCAACCGAAATTTTTTTAGCCATCTCATAAACTAAGCTTATAGGGTGCGGCTGAACTTATAACACATCCTGCATCTGAGCATTATTAAGGTTGCCTTTGGCGGGAAATGTGAGATTTTTAAAACTGAGTGCGCGAAATCTTTTCAGCCGAGCTTTGCACACATTCACATTGCGTTTGTTCTCATAAAAATTATAATTATGATGATTAGATCTTCTCTCGATTCACACGTTATATTAATTCGACGGTCGAAATAAAAAAAAATATTTTTAAAAATATTTTACAAACTTCAAACAAATTTTTGAAAAACTTTTTTTTTCAAAATTAAAAGATAGAGAGAAAAAAAAAATGAAACAAAAATTAGCTAAATTTTTATTTTTTTCGAGCGAAAATTTGCAAAGAATTTTGTGCGGGAAGAAAGCAATTGTAAAGCAGAGGAAAGGAGGTTTACCTTGAAAAGAGATTTAGTAGGGGAGATATAGACAAATGTGCTCTCTGGCTTTAGAAGTTAATGTTACATAACGTTTTTAAAATTAAAATTTTACACAGAAAATTTTTTAAAGTTTCAACCAATGTGTTTATTAATTTGTCATATTAAGGCTGTTAACCATTAATTTATGTGTCAAACTCAATTGAATATCCATCATATAAGAGTAAAAAACCTTTTTTTAAACCTTTTCAAATAAGTTTTTTCGAGATTATCTAGATTTTGATAGGATGTATGAGGCAAAAATTGTAAATTTTGTGTTTTAAATTGACCAAGAAATATGAATACCTCCCACTGACTACAACCCAAGGTTGACAAAATAGCAAAATTTTATGAACGCAGAGTAAAAGGTTACAATTAAAATTTATGTAAATTTAAATTTTGATTTGTTTTCTAAAATTGAGATAATATTCAAACTTTTTAGTTAATTTCAAGATGCATAGAATTATAAGGTAAATGGAAAAAAATGTTAAATACAAAACTTGAGATACCAATTAAAATATTTGCAATTTTATAATACTGAAATGGAATGAGGAAGTGGTTATTCGGTGATTCATCTTACCTTATAAAAATCCTCCAATAAACATTCTTATTCGGTCTGCAAAAATTTAAAAAAGTTCAAAATACACGCCTAACAAATTTTCTTAAAGTACATCTCTTAAAAAATCTAAACGGGCTTACAAATTATTTCTATTAGAAATTACTTTTTTATGGTTCACGTTGTAATGTACCTTGGAGCGAGGTATAAAACAATAATAATAATAAAACACACCTGAACAAACCTGTTACACTTCCGAATAACATTAAATTACCTGAATTATTATTTTACTAGTAACCATGTAATCCTTCCTTTATCCTACGAATTCATTTCGTTCGAACTTTAGGATTCTAATTGCTTAAATGTTTAAAATTTTTTGAACTTTAAAACAAAAACACTTTGATCAAATATGTTAGAGTAAGTAAAAACAAGATGAGTGAAAAATATTTAAACTGGTGATTTTTTTTGTGTCAAAGATAGTAGCAAGTATTTTAAACGTGATATTTCGCCCGCCCGATATTTTTTTTGACTTAGGCCTGGCCCGAATCAAATACGGCTTGAAATTTTATATTAAAAGGTTAAAATTTTTTTGCATTTAAATTATCAATTAAATATGTAGAAGGAATACCCAGAACTGGGAAAAAGCCCATTATTGGCTAAACTTTTGTTTTTCAAATATTTTAAGACAGATTAAAAAAATAAACTATAATACAAAAAGCAGAAAATCTTTAAATTATTTTACTAAAACCCTTTATTTTTTCTTAATTTCCAAAAAGAGGTTTTTTCCCAACTCTGGGAATACCCTTCCCGTAAATAATTTTATCATATTTTGTACTACTTGTTTATAATAGTTAAAAAAATATAAGACAAAAACTTAAAAAAATCGTCCAGGCCCCGCGTCGTGCTTTTAGTTAGGGATCCAAAGATTCGCTATAATTAAAAGGGGCACCCTGACGAGTATTCCGCCACTTATTGTGGGATTTGGGGAGAGCTAAAATATTAAAATTCATTTTTTATCGTTAAAAAATTAGATTTTATTATTCACTCTTTTGCATGAATATCTATTGCCCGCACATTAAAATCTTTGTTACACTTTATGCACTTTTGACAAAATACAAATTTGAAACAAAGGAATATCCGTTGGAGATTCTCACGAACCTTATTAAATAACATACCCGTCAGGGCTTTGCCACTTTATATAGTGAAACTTTGTATTCCTCCTATATGAGATTAAACGCACGACGGTGATCTAGGTTTTTGGACCTAGGATTGCAAAAAAAAACTCTGAAACAAATTGGTATTCCCTTCTGTCACCCTTACAGAGCGTAAAAAAATGAATTTGTGTATTAACCTTGTTCATATGTTTAACCGGTATGCTAAAGTGTGAGGTTTGGTTAGCCAGGGAGAAAAGCCCATGAAGACGATAGTGAACTTTAACCTCAAAGTTTGCGCTAGTCCTATCTCCCTCATAACAAAAATTTAATTAATTCACGAAAAAACTTTTTCACGCCCCATTATCGCTAGGGCGCTTTTATTCAATATCAATTTTCTGAATATAATAGCGTTGCGAAATATTAAATTGTATCATTGGATTTAAGGGCACGTGCAAAGTGAGTTTTTATTTTCGCAAAATTTTGAAAATTCTGAAAATTTTGTAAAATTATTTTTTTTTCTTTTTCTAAAATTTTTTATTTCAGAAAAAGCATTTTATGTGCATATACTAAATTTGGCAACTTTTTAAAAATTTGCATTTTATTATAAAATTAATTTTCTTCAAAATTTTAAAAATTTCACGAAAATAAAATCTCACTTTGCACGTGCCCTAAAAAATAATTATTGCAATTTAAGTACTATATGAATGTCTGATTTTATTGGCGGGTCCTTACAAATATTATGGCCCCAATCGGTGATTTGTGAGAGTAATTCAATATGCTTGAGCAAGTTTTAGTATTTACTAAAGTTTTTTAAGTTTGTGGAAATAAAGTATCTATTAGGTGCTTGGTAAAAGTTTTTTCAAGGGGACCGGGACCGGCCCTTGGTGGAACAAGAATTTAACGAGTGTGGTGGGTATTTGACTAAATTATTTTATGAGATTTTGCATTCCAATTTAAATTAATTAAAAAAAATATTTATATATACGACTAATCCATTTTGCCTAATGCTCTAATTCCATGGGAAGTACGTATTCATTAAAATAACCCTTGATTTAAGAAGCCCTTTACTATTTGATAAAAGAGCCTATTAAATTAAGAAAGGTCAACATTTTACAACGCTCGAAATTAGAATTGTAAGTTATAATGTTCTTTGCATTTGAAACAACTTATTATCCTTTTTTTAAGGATATGAAAAAAGTTTAATTTAGCTCATCAACTGTGGCCAGAAGCTCGAATAATTTAGGAAATATATTATATTTTCTTTAGATTGAAACCACCCACTAAATTAAAAGAAGCAAGAAATTCTATTATAATTTTTGCAAATTAACATCGAAAAATTGTAAAAAAAAAACTTCATAATCGTAATAAATAACGGTTTGAGTTTTAATGGCCCCTGGGAAATTAAAGAGCTGAATGAGAAGCGTCAATTTTTGAAGGGTTTTCAAAAGCAATCTAGCCACTTAATGTTGCTAATGCTAAGAAATCTTGTTGCAATTGAGAAATGGCTAGAGTACTTATATATATGGTAGTCTTACAAGCGGGCCCTATCTGGCTGGGTAGGGGTGAGGGTTAGAGAGTCTAACTGACTAAGTCTTAGAGCAAATTATGTTAAAGTATATAAAAGATGCATTTTTTTACGATTCCTAGTATATAAGAAGTTGATTCTGAGCAATCATTTGAAACCCGACAATTAATAAATTGAAACAGCTTAAAGCGCTTCTTACAAGGCCCTATATTAACAGAGTTGTGTGATTATTGCCACAAATACTAATAGATCTTCTTAAAAGATTTGGGATGCAGAGCGGCGCATTTTATGCTCGCTTCGAGTTCCAAATCAGTTTAAGGGGCCAAAAATGCCCATTCTTTAAGTAAATTATATCATTTTTTCTTACAAAGTAACGTTGTAAAAATCAAAGTTTGATGCCTAGTTGACTACCTATTTATTTATAAGCGAAAGTAGATCTTTGGCCGGCGGTTTCGGCTAAATCAATTAATGCTAACATCTGTGAGTAATAAAATATAGGTCAAATTTTGTAAATTATATTATTTTATGATTATTACTTAAGTAATAGATATCATTTAATTACGATTTTTTGAATTTTATAGGCTCCTTTACCTAGCAATTAGGGTATATGTGGGCTAGCCATATAATTTAATTATGTCTCATAAATTGAGATTTATACTATTGCATTGATTAAGTTTTGTTGTGTGTTTTTTTGGAGGAAACAATTTAATTGAATTACATTATAAACCACGGTATACAAATTGCTTTTGTAATATGTCGTTCATAAAATTGTAAATCGACTTAATTATGTTTAGGCCCAATAACCCTCCAAGTAAAAATGCTTTAAAAAAACCTTACAAAGGTCATTTAAAGATCCACGAAATTAACAAAAATATATTACCCTAAAGTGACATAAAAATTTGTGCATAGCGTTATATGCTTAGCATTTAAGATTGTTAATTCATTTCTATAAATAATTATGAGATCCCTAGTTATTATAATGCATTAGGATGTAGGTATTTTGTTATAAATAAATTTTTACCTGATTAAAAATCGCAATAAGACTTATAAGGAATTAATTTAATTAGAATTATTTTGCGTAAATTAATTTCGACGAAAAATGTTTGTTTTGTAAGGCCAAAAGGCTTATGATGATGGTTGAGAAAGTAAAAGTTGTGGAGGTCTTTCTTCTGAGTTAGCATTATATTCATTGGAATTAATTAATAAACCACATGTCCAAGTTATCTAAAAACATTTTTATGGCGTGGTTTAAAATATCTCTAATATTATTTTCAGGCTCAAAAATTGAATCAAAAATTAGATTTTAACATCATACATATCCCCTAAATTCTTTATTAAAAATACAATTAATACATGTAATAATATTTGACCTTTTTCTGGAATACATTTGAAAGATTTCAATCAAAAATGGCTCCTCGTCTTTCGTATGAAACTCCGAAATTTTTAAAATACATTTAAAAAGCAGACGATAGTTTTGTGGGGACAGACGATAATTTTACATGGGCCACAGGTAAAAATTATCATTTACCTACATTCCAAATGAGATAAAGATTCCCTATGAATACTATAATTGGCGACCGTCTGGTAGCTAAATTTAAAAAAAGCCTCCCATTTTTGCGTTTTAAAACCGAGTGCAGTAAATTTAGATATGTTTTTATTATGTTAATGATACAATATAATATTGTTATTTAAATTATACACAGGTAGGATTTGTGTTTGGCAAATCAAGAAAACAAGAGTAATCAAAGCCACGGCCAGTGTTTTTAGCGAAATTTTTATAAAAATCTCCTTATAAATATAACGTTTGATTTTGATGACAAGAGATGCTTATGATTTTGGCCTGGTAATGTTAGGCCTTTCCCAGTAAAAATAAACACTTTCTGAAAAAAGTAACCCTGTTGATATGTGTAAACCTTATAGCTCTCACAGTAGAGAAAAGTCCTATCCCGCAGGGTTATTAATTCTGCATACACCTGAGCACCAATCAAAATAAGTGTAGTAGTTGATTATTTATAAAACTCAGAACCCATAAGGGCAGGCCCGATTCTAGCTTTTTTAATTTAGGGTGGCAAAAAAAACTAGTGGGGGGGGGCAGAAAAAATATTTTAGCCACCTTTGGCGGCAGAATTAGCCGTGACCTTCGGTCACGGCAAAAAATAAACATGTATACCATTTGAACCTTTTTGGGAGGGTACTGCCCCCCCCCCCCCCCAAAAAAAAGGGGTTTAGAATCGTGACCTGCATAAGGGCCACCCTAGAAAGCTTTTTTACAATTTTTTCGGGCACTAAAGATTTAGGCGACATATAAATTAGTTAAGAAACAAAGGTTATTATAATAATCCAACCTAAAGAGCTCATTTCATTTTGCCCCGGCCCCAATTAAATAAAAAATGCAGTGTTCATTTAAATAAGAATTTATTTTAATTTTCTTGGATTTTGGGGCTTCTAAGCCAATATGAGTCACTTTTATTAAATATATAAAAATACAAATTTTAAACTTGCTGAATTCTAAACTAATGTTGATTTTTTGATTGTCAATTTTAATATATGTGTTGGGCAATTAACCAGATCGACATGGAGTAATATTGTGTAAACCCTAGATGCCAAGAATGCAATTTTCCTCGATTCTTACCATTTACCTAACATTCGCATGAATATTATACATTTAATACAATACTCAAACATATGTATTGCGGAAACAATTTCATTTTCTTAACAACCGATTTTTCACTTTTCGAATGTCAGCAAAAACATTTATATATTAAAGCAATTTCGCTGAATTTATTAGTGTATTGACGCAGAATTAATTTATGGAGTTAATTTAACAGTGAACCTCATAATTGTCTCTTGATTCATCGCCAAATATAAAAAGTTTGGAATTTATTTGTTCAAGCAAGCCACAATTAGGTTTGTCGTCCTAGTGTCTGCCATGCCATTAAAACCTCGGAAAACTTTGTGATATCACAAAGTTCACAATTGTCTGCCGAAGTTTTGTGACATTATTAGATACGGCAAGGTAAATAAAGGTTCCTTAAACTTTTGGTCGTACCGCTGTATATTTCACATGGAACTGTTAAATAAATAAAGTAACATGGTCGACCTATTTAAATATATACCTGGTAATATATAGTCTATTTCGATGCATAAGAAATGGGGAGACGTACCGACGCTAGGTAGGCCAAAAACATCATTAATATTAAATGTTCCTTTTTTTTCAGCAATTTTTTGTCTATTAGATGCTGGATGTTTACGGATTTTGTTCAAAGTTTAATACTTGGAAAATATAAATTTTCTGCCGTGCAACCATTTTTAACGGAAGTTAATGAAGATTTAAAAATATTTTTTACCCAAAATAGTTAAATAAGTGTATCGTATTTAATAACTCAAGCCTTAAAATATTGTCACATACATTTAAATACCGATTGAATGTGACAATTAATTAAAAAATATTAAGAGCATTTCTCAAACAACTAATTATGTTGAATAATTCTTTGTAAGGTTTAAAGATCAGACATAACTAAATCATTTATTTACATTTTTTTTTTTTGCAAAATTTAAGGTTTTATTTTATCGCTGGAAACCTTAATATTCCATAACTATACAGGGCCAACACATGCGCCTAGGTATTTACTTTTAGAAGTGGCTTTTTCTTCTTCAATATATTATGCCCGATTAAATTCCTTATGAAGTTAAACTCACAAATCTAAAATATAATTTACCTTTTTTACCCAATATTAACCTCACCGTAACCTAGACACAAAGCGTAACAAACAGGGCCGGTCTGTCCAGATAGAGACCCCAAGCAATGCTTAGGGGCGCCAGGCGATTTTCAACAAATAGTAGGTTATTAAAATAATTGGATTTTTCCCCAGGAAAACGTCATAGGGGGCAAGCCAAGGACCAATCTTGACCCTAAATCTTTTAATCCTAACCTTGATTCATTAGAACTTGGTAAATTCGAAAATGCATCTAAAGGAATTGATTTTTACCTCTAATAGGGGCCACCTACGCCATACATTTGATTTCAAGAAAAAAAGGGTATGTCAGCAGTGCATTTAGTATTATTGGTGTATTAAAACTCTTAACTGCAATAAATATTATAAAAGGCTAGGGTCTAAAAAAAATTTAAAAATGGAATAATGAATATTTGCCCGTTTACTATCCATTTCGCAAATAATAAAAAAAAAATTTAATTTTTATTTGACAAACAGGCCACTCAAATTTTAATCCATACTGTTGGGTTTTTTTTACATATTTTTTTCAAAAACAGGTAAGCCATAGAAAAAAAATTGTTTAGCTACCCAGGGCAAAAAGCACGACAGATATATATAAAAAACCTATAGAAAATTTATTATTATTATATGTTAAATTAGAGGTGACATAAGATATTAAATTCTATTTGATGGAATACACTAACATTGTTCAAATGTCTGTAAGTTGTCGCAATGTTTTACCTGTATCGAACCATTATTTAGAGCCATTACACAGGTAAGCTATATTCTAGCGTTTAAATTTTAATTTAATTATATTGTAATTACCTGTTAGGTTACATTTATTCTATTTTTTCCCGCTTTTATGACGAGAAATTTCACTTTTCAAGCCGATAAATATATGATTTGCGAGAAAAATTCGACTAATCGGAATTATTTGAGAGCAGAGAGAAGGAAGGAACAGGGTTGAACAAACCAATAAAAATAATAGTTATACTGCAATTGAATTCTTGTTGCTAATGAGGCAAAACGTTTTTAATTCCTGGTCTTTAGAGTAGCAACACATACAATAAATAGATTTGAGCTTTACATCACAATTTGACTCATGTCCATGTGATTAAAAATTAATTACCTGAAAAAATGTTGTAATCATATAACACCTATGACTTGCAAAGTTTTTACGTGCCAATGAACCTATGATAGCATCATAAAAAGGCTCGGTAGTGCCGGCGGCATTTTCGTAAAGCACGGTAGTTCTATCTTGAGGTTTAACATCGGCCCGATTGCTTTATTAATTTTCCCATGTCGTATAACGAAATACAAAAAAAGCTATTTAGCATTCGAAACTTAAAAAAACCCAGGGCCTTTATTTATGGAAAAATGTATAAAGGGTAAGGTAATCCCGACGTGTACGCATACATTAATAGCCCAATTAAGACTAATTAGTTAGGCCGTGAACTTCTTAAACTTTCCGTAATTTAAAGATGCAAGTCTCTAATGTTTTTCATGTTCAGCCAAAATACGTTTTTTATACATACCATTATTTTACCTTATATAAATGGCGTGAGAATATTTATGTGTTATTTTGGGAACATTAAAGCAAACGGGCTTAATTAGATTTGCTATCGGGAGCCTAGGACCAAATGCACGTAATTGCATTTGCGCATTAAAACTTGTAAAAAAATGATCCATTAATATGACAGCTATCTTTCCGGTGAGTTTAGAAAAGCCGAAGCAAGCATCTTTTTGAGGTGGGCCGAATTTACAGGGTTGATCACCTTTGATTGCCCTATGCGCACAAAATAATTGCATTGCATTAATTAATTGTCACACAGGCAACTAATTAATAGTTGCGTGTGTGACAATCAATTAATGCGCTTAGAACAAATATATTGTGCACTCAGAGCAATTATTTGGGGGGGATCAACCCTATAAAAATTCCGAGTCACTTTTTTTTCTTGTCTTTTAACAACAACCAAAAATATAATTTATAATGTCTTAAATTTTAAAAGGAAATGGCCATGGATCCTGTGCATATAGCAAATGTAAAAAGAGGCTGGGGGCAGCTAAAAGCTGGGATACATTTTTTGATGTGTCAAAAATATTAGTTCTTAATATTTCACCATTTTTCAATAGTTTTTTTTGTTTAAGTTATTGAAATTTTTGCTTTAATCTAATTACGGTTTTAAAAGTGCAAGGCGTTATTGGAGAGACCAACCCAATAATAATCTTAAATCCCTTCTTATTAGCCTGCATGGCGGTAAAATTTGTTAAAATGAAGGCTTTTTTCCCCTCATATTGACTCAGATAAAAGGGGATTTTAATTATTTTTATTATATTTTAAAATCCACATAAAAAGACAAAATAAATGTATATAATATGTTGTAGTGATTGAACATTTTTCAAAGTTTAAAAAATTGCTTTTTGCAAATATTGGTGTTTAGACATAATTGAAAATTAATACTGAAAATTTGAAAATATAATGTGTACCTAATATGGAAAAAAATGTAAAAAATTGAACATCGAGGTAAGGATTTATTTCAAGCTTTTATACAATCCTCAAAAATTAAATATTATAAAAAATTTGCAATTAACATATATTTGCATAAAGTTTTATTGCATTACAATAATGCATATTGTATCATGCAATTAATTAACTTAAAAATATATTTTTAATAGGTAGAGTGATAGGGTAACTAGATAATCCAAATTTATTAAAAGTGGGTGTGGTTAAAAATATATTAATATAAATAATAAAATATAAATTTTGGTGTAAAGTTAAATAGTCATTTTTACTAGGTGTAAAACTACATTTTATGGTATTTATTCTTAGTCCAACGTGGTATATGGAATATATATATTTGTATATGAAAAGTCCCTAAAATAAATTTTTGAATGACATTGACGATGCTTTTTTTTTGGTATTTGGATTAGGTTTTCTTGGTATTAGAGATTGTTATTTGGATGTTACATTCACAGTCATGAATTCGGTATATTTCTATTTTTAAAAGTATTATGATAGCTGGGAAGAGCCCATATTTAAGCCAAAATTATATTTTTTTAAAATAAAGGAGGAGTTCAGCTTTAAGCGATTAGGTAGGTAAAAAAAAGAAACACGAAGTGCTTGTTGGGGGCAATTCTACAATCGCTTCCTCTTTTTACATGCATGCATGTAGGATTAATTCGTGACATATGCAAAAATTAGTATTTGATATGATAATCTTAATCTTAATCCAAACTAATTTAAACCTAACCCTAATTTATATATAAGCCTAAAATTTCCCTAACTCTAACTTAATCTAAAACTAACACAATATTTAATCTAAACCAAATGAATAGATGCAATATCTGTAAAAGTATAAGATATGTGCATTTCCTTATTGGGGACGAGCTTTCAGGAAGTAGAATAGAAGTAGATTGGAGATCCTGAAATTCCTAGAAAATAATTCTGTTACTGACAAAACTTTTTGTTACATTTTTTGAGTCTATGCAACAAGCGCATAAATTATCTCTAGATGTCAATGAACAATTTTACAAAAAAATTATGTATGTAAAAAAAATATCCACTGCAAAAATATTGTTTTTTGCAATTGCATGCAGTTTCATAATAAGACATAAAAAAATCAATGTGAAAAATAATATTAATTTAAACAAAAAACTCACTGAATAACAAAATTTGGACGATCTAAAGCATTTTATTATGCAACTATCTTTTTTTGTCAAGTTTTTGGTGCTGATTACGAAGATGAAATCAGAATTTTACCCGAATAATAATAACAACCCCTGAACAATAATAATCCCCTCTTTTGCCCCCGGATCACCCAGAATAACCTTTTTTGGATAGGTTCTTATAAGGAAGCTAAATATGGCAATCAATTTTTTTTAAAAATAATTTTAGAAATTTATTAGATATTTTTTCTGATTTTTAGATGCAGTATTAAAAAAATTGAAGGCATTGGGGTAAAATCTAAACTCAGGATAGTTATCGCAAGAACTCTACAAAACCTTGTAAAAATCGTTTATGTTGTTTTTTATGTTGTCCAGTGTAATTCATAGAAACTGCTAAATCATGCTAAGTATCCATTTTCTAGCTAATATTACACCAAGTAAGTACGAAAAAAATTTAATTGGCCGACCAATCAAAAATTAGCTTTTTTTTAATGAAACTAACTCTAAACTAGCCTAACGTTAATCTTGTGCTAACCGGACTCTAACCCTAAGCTAATTTTCCATCTTATACTAGGCCATCCTCACCCTAATTATAAGCTAACTTGTCCTTAAGACAACCTTACCCTAACCCGCAATTCTCTTTAGAACCCTAAGCAAACCTCCTAATCTGATCCTAACCGTAATTTTAACTCAGCCAAACAACCCTAATCTATTTCACAATGTTGGAATACTTAATAAATAATTACTTTATAGATTTGTGTTACGTGCACATTTGAATCCACCAAATAAATTTAATATTTTTGCCAAAAATTTATATAAGGGGGCGTTCAAACTCATTTCATTTTTTTCAATAAATTTTATTTCAAAATTTTTTAAAAACATTTCTTTCAAAAAAAAAACTATTTAAATATAACAAATATTTACAACTTTTTCTTTTGCGTTCAATGTTAAAAGGTAAAAATTATAAAATTTAAAAAAAATTTAATGTATAAACGCGCCCTAATATACCTGCATGAAGTTACAGGTCAATATTTTTATGTTACAAAATATTATAAAAAATATTTCTGTAAAATTATAATTTGTGTGCATATTTAAGGCGAATTGATAAATTAGGCCTTGTTTAAAAATTCGAATCGTGGGGTTTTAAGACCCCAAATTTACTCTAAAAATTAATTTGCATTTAATTGATTTAATAGAATAAATTATTATGATATTCTAATTTAAGAACATTTAACTTAAAGACTCTTAAAATTTTAAACGATTTTTTGATTGTCTCTAAAGTTATCTCCAATTTAAAAACCATTGTTGGGGTCTTCAGATTCTTGACTTACTCAATTGCGGTTTAATAAAAATACATTTGTAAATTTTTCAAAAATTGTTTGGATATTAAGTTTTTTATATATTCGTAATTATCTTATATAGTGTATTAAATTTTAAAAAATAAACCTACTTATTTATGCCGATAGTTAATTTATTTTTAAAGGTAATTTAGTTATTTTACATATTTTAATGAATTAAAAGTGTTTATTTTGATTTTATGGATGTAATTTTTTAAATGACCATTTTAAAAATGGAATAAAATAACATAGTTAAGACATGAGGGTATGATATAACCTATCCACTTTATTTGGTATAATTCCAATTTAATATGAAAACCACGTTAGAATACTAAAAATACCTCTATTGAAGAACTAAAAGAACATGCTATTTTTAGACCAACTTAGAGCTAACGTTATTGAGTAATTGAATAACAAAAATTAAGTGACAGTCTATGTAAACAACATTTTGATGAATATATTTTGTACCATTATTTTTATACTATTATTATTTTTATATTATTATTATTTTATACCTAATTCTTTTCTCTTTAATAAAATCTTATATTTTACCTTTATTTATTGGTATCAAAAAACACCTTGTCGGAGGCGTCCGACAGAACCCACGCAGTCCTTAAACTTGGCCACCCCTGATAAATGCAAGATGTTAATTCTTTACCAACTAAGCTATTCACAACAGTATGTAAAACTCAATTTAATATTTTTATCATTGATGACGATGTTTTTCACTAAGTGTACGTATTTACTACAATGTAATGGAGTCGAAACTCTCACCACAATGGTCCTAGTTTCGTCTATTTCGATAAAAGTTGCTAGCATTAATGATTTACGAATTTTTGCATGAGATAAAGCCACCTTCCTCTCCCACTCCCCCTTCAGAGCATAAGTCAACAAACGATTAAAATAATAAATCCTTCCTAAGCGTAACTATTCGCTACACATAATAATTAATTCGAGGTTTTCGCCACAATGGCCCTAATTCCATCTGAGGCAGATGCTAGCATTAATGACATTTGCAGATAATTTTTGCATGAGACACAGAATGAGCCCAATGTGATAACGCCCAATGCGACCATATTTAGGACAGAGCCCTATATGACAACGCCCATTGCGACCATATTAAGGACAACAGAGCCTATATGACAACGCCCATTGCGACCATATTAGAGAGCAGAATCCTATATGATAACGCTTGCGACCATATTGAGGACAGCGAGGTTGCCAATTGCGCGCTTTATGACGCCAGCACCCGCATAAGTATTTAAAATTAAAATGTAACTATAATCTGCCTCTTTTCGGCCAACGATACCTCATTTGCATTAAACGATAGCTGGTGACTGATAACCCTTCAATGTCCAATAATTACTCTTCCGATCATTTCAATACTGCCATTCACGTCGACCCAATGCCACACAGCTTAATCTCAATCAAACTGTAATAATGGAGCAAAAAAAAACGGACGTGTTTATCTGAAAAATTGGAATAAAAGAACATGTTTAACTGTTGTTACTTTTAACTTTATTTGGTTAACGTTCCTTTAATATGAAAACCCACTTTGAATATTCTTTATTTCTTTATTTAACTCCTAAAAGAACATCCTATTTTTAAATCTAATACCTCTAACGTTATTGACTAATTTGAATAACAAATGTTAAGTAAGTCTATATATACAACATATAATATATTTTGTACCATTATTTTTATACTATTATTATTTTTATATTATTATTATTTTATACCTAATTCTTTTCTCTTTAATAAAATCTTATATTTCAAACCTCCTTACCTTTATTTATATTTATATTTTGATAATAGATTTTTTACCGATAATAGTTGTTTAAGATCTTTAGATTCCCTTTAAAAATTTGATTAACCTTTATTTTAGAAATAAATAAATAAGAGCCTCTTTTAAAAATAAGTAATATTGATAAAAATTCATTATCTAAAGAAATTGACGTAGCCAAAATTTTTTTAATAAGAAACTTAATAATTACCAAGAATGTGTTACTATTGATTTTGTTAAATTTTTATATGATTACAATGATGCGTTTTCTAATCTATTTAACATTTTTCCTATAAGTTTGTTAATTGGCTCTTTAACGTCGAGTTGTGAGGCAACATTTTCTTCTTTAAGAAGGATAATAACGGCTGACAAGTAGTGACCTGCTTAAAGGTGATTCGGTTCTTTTGAACACGAAAAATCATTAATTAGGGGCGTTGAATTTTGATGAATATTGTAATTTAATTAAAATCTTCTAAGATAAAATAGTTTGATCAACACAATACACTGCTCATAATCAGCTAATTATTGCTTACTATTTTAACATGGTTGCAAACTTTTTTTATGCGCATTTAACGTTTATGTTCATGTTTCATTTAATTTTTTACCCTAATATTAGTAACTAGTTATATATAACCAGTGTTTTTTTCATATGTATTCTTCCAAATTAGCATACTTATACATTTTGTTTTCATGATAATCAATCTCACTTTTCATTTTCTAAAATCCAAAGTTTTATAAATTCATTTTTTCATATATTAAGAAGGATAATAACGGCTGACAAGTAGTGACCTGCTTAAAGGTGATTCGGTTCTTTTGAACACGAAAAATCATTAATTAGGGGCGTTGAATTTTGATGAATATTGTAATTTAATTAAAATCTTCTAAGATAAAATAGTTTGATCAACACAATACACTGCTCATAATCAGCTAATTATTGCTTACTATTTTAACATGGTTGCAAACTTTTTTTATGCGCATTTAACGTTTATGTTCATGTTTCATTTAATTTTTTACCCTATTAGTAACTAGTTATATATAACCTGTGTTTTTTTCATATGTATTCTTCCAAATTAGCATACTTATACATTTTGTTTTCATGATAATCAATGCACAATTTTACATAAAAAATCAAAGTATGTATAAATTCATTTCTGCAAATATATCATGTTTTTTGAATTTGCATGCAGTTTGATAATAAATGACAAAATAAAAATTAATGTTCCAAATCTAATATATTTTTAAGCAATTGAAACTTAGTGAATAACAATTAATTTGGACGATCTCAGCATATTCAATTTATGAAACTCATTTTTTTTAAGTTTTGGTGGATTAAGAATATGAAATCAGAATTACCTATTAATTTGTTAAAAAACTTTGAACAATAATTCCCCTATTGTTGTACCCGGATCACCCGAATAACCTTTTTTGCCGATAGGTACTATAAGGAAGCTAAATATGGCATCGAATTTTGTTAAAAATAATTTTAGAAATTTCCCAGATATTTTTTCTGCCTTTTAAATGGAGAAGCTAAAGAATCGAGGCCTGCATTGGGGTAAAATCTAAACTCGGGATTGTTATCGCAAGACCTCTACAAAACCTTGTAAAAATCGTTTATGTTGTTTTTTTATGTTGTCCAGTGTAATTCATAAAAACTGCTAAATTGTATGCTAAGTATCCATTTTCTAGCTAATATTACACCAAGTAAGTACGAAAAAAATTTGATTGGCCGACCAATCAAAAATTAGCTTTTTTAATGAAAAATCTAACTCTAAACTAGCCTAACGTTAATCTTGTGCTAACCGGACTCTAACCCTAAGCTAATTTTCCGTCTTATACTAGACCATCCTCACCCTAATTATAAGCTAACTTGTCCTTAAGACAACCTTACCCTAACCCACAATTCTCTCTAGAACCCTAAGCAAACCATAATGTGATCCTAAGCGTAATTTTAACTCAGCCAAACAACCCTAATCTATTTCACAATGTTGGAATACTTAATAAATAATTACTTTATAGATTTGTGTTACGTGCACATTTGAATCCACCAAATAAATTTAATATTTTTGCCAAAAATTTATATAAGGGGGCGTTCAAACTCATTTTATTTTTTTCAATATAATTTTATTTCAAAATTTTTTAAAAACATTTCTTTCAAAAAAAAACTATTTAAATGCTAATAACAAATATTAACAACTTTTTCTTTTACGTTTAATGTTAAAAGGTAAAAATTATAAAATTTAAAAAAAATTAAATGTATAAACGCGCCCTAATATACCTCATGAAGTTACAGGTCAATATTTTTATGTTACAAAATATTATAAAAAATATTTCTGTAAAATTATAATTTGTGTGTATATTAAAGGCAAATTGATAAATTAGGCCTTCTTTAAAAATTCATCTTGGGGTTCTAAAGACCCCAAATTTACTCTAAAAATTAATGTGCAAAATAAATTAATAGAATAAATTTTTATGATATTCTAATTAAAAAACATTTAACCTAAAGACTCTTAAAATTTTAAACATTTTTTGCTTGTCTCTAAAGTTATCTCCAATTTAAAAATTGCTGGAGTCTTCAGATTCTTGACTTACCTCAATTGCGGTTTAATAAAAAACATTTGTAAATTTTAGAATTTTTATTTAAGTTATATATATATTCGTAATTATCTTATATAGTCGTTTATTAAATTTTTAAAAAAAAACCACTTATTTATGCACGATAGCAAATTTATTTAAAGGTAATTAGTTATTTTACATATTTTAATATTAAAACTGTTTTTTTATTTTATGAATGAAATTTTTTAAATGACCATTTTAAAAATCAAAAAAATAATAGTTAAGACATGAGGGATATGATATAACCTGTCCACTCATTTTTTTTTATAATTACAATTTAATGACCACGATAGAAACTAAAAATACCTCTATTGAAGAATTGCAAGCACAAGCAGACCAACTTAGAGCTCGTTTAGAGGAAGAAAAACAAAAATTAAATGACACTACATGTAAAAATATTTTGATGTATATATATATGTATATATAATATATACATAATATATATATTAAATATATAATATATATATGTATATATGTATCTTGATTATAAATTATTAAATAACTATATTAATGTTAGTGGTTGAGGCCACAAGCAAGCTTGAAAGTATACCTCCACTTACAGTGAAAACTCGCAGAATATTAAAAGGCCATCAAACCAAGGTGCTATGTTTTGATTGGTCTCTGGATAAACATCACTTAGTCTCATCTTCACAAGATGGTAAAATATTGGTATGGGATGCATTTACAACAAATAAAGTAAGCAATAACATTAAATTTTTATTATTAATTGGCAAATAATAATTTTGGAATAAATCTGTTATTTTAGGAACATGCATTTTCAACTCCAAGCACATGGGTTATGGCGTGTGCATATGCACCTTCAGGGAATATGATTGCCTGCGGGTAACTAACTATATTTGTTACTTTGATGGATTTTTAATAAAATACTTCTATAAACTAATTGATTCAAATAAACTAATGTTTAAAAAATTATTTGTTGAATATTATGTATTAATAATTAATATTTAATTATTACATGTATTCTTTAACATATATCTGGATGTTGTTACATAACAGTTTCACTGCTTCATGTTCTAAATAACATATATTTAGAATGTTATTTTTAAATTCATTATACACTTTTCTATTGTTGTACTTTATCAAATCATCTCTCTTATACTCTAATATATTTATGCCAAAACTATTCTGTAGAAATATCAGTGTTCTCCTTAATTACCTATCATTTTTGGTGACACTTTTATTTAATTTTAGGGGGTTAGATAATAAATGCACTGTGTTCACCTGGGGTCAATCAAGTGCTTTGCAGACTGGTCCAAACATAATATCTGCCAAGGAAGGAGATGAAGAATCTGGTAATAAGTTAAAATAAGTTTAATTTTACCAATGGTTCTTATTCTCTTATTGATTGTTTTGTTTAATTTTACCTATGGTTCTTATTTTCTTTTTTGCTGTATTAATTGTCAATATAGGTGTTTAAACAAAAAATAAACATGTTTTTGTTATTGTCCATAACCACCTGTTTGAATATTTTGACACTCACTTTTGAATTCAAGAGACTATTCAAACCTTTTTAAAAAAAATGGATTTTTTATTTGGCATCAGCTAACATCTTCAAATTTAAAAATAATTGTTATATTAATATTTATTCTCTTTATAGGTATTTAAAATTATGTTTATGTATCTGTTAAAGGTAGAATAAACCAATTTGCTCATAAAAAATTAAGAAAGTTTTTTTATTAAGTTTTAAATTAATTAAGTGATATATTGCAATTTTCACAAATTAATTATTTTGGTTGTTAAAGTATTTATAAACAATTTCAATGTTAAAAAATCACATTAAAGCAATAATTTCATAGGCACAAAAAATCACGATATTTGCTTATAGAAAATTGTATGCGCAAAAATTCCTCATATTTTTTTTAAGTTAAAAAATGGTGCAATAGTCATTAATATAAAATATAATTAATTATCTACAAAAATGGTGTAAAATTTAATTACTCCATTCACTTGATTAAAATCATTTGGCTAATAAGTCTAATAAATAAATTGCTAAAATTTGCTATTAAAATTTAGTAATGCAATTTTGTTTTTTAGTAAATTTATCTTTCTAAACTCTTATTTATAAAATTAGGGATGAGGAAAAAAACAGTTGCCACTCATACGAGTTATATGTCAGCATGTACGTTTGCTGGTATAGACCAACAAGTAACATTTCTCATTACTTATATATTTTTTAATTTTTAAATATTTTGCTTCTTTTCAAAAATAATTTGTTAGGGTTATAAATAAATTTAAATAAACTTATTTTTGATAGATTTTAACCGCCAGCGGTGATAGTATATGCGCCCTCTGGGATGTGGAAAGTGGAAGTCTCATACAATCATTTCACGGGCACACTTCGGATGTTATGTCAATTCATATATCGCCCACTGAAACGGGGAACATATTCGTATCCGGGGTATAATTTTTTATAGGAGGTTTTTATAGATATATAGATGTTTGTTGTATATATAAACCCAAACAAAGATATTTATTTAGTCTATGGAATATTATTACTGGAGTTTTGTGTAATTTTTAAATTGGGTAAATTTAAAAATAGATGAAGTTGATGAAAACTCACATCTTATAAAGTACATATTGGTATATCTAAATTTCTAGTATAAAACAATTTTAGTATCTAGCCTGATAGAGCACCCTTAAAAAGGGAAATTTCTTTCAGTAAGCTTAATAGAAAATTAATTAAGAATTTTTAACAACCCTTAAAACATTTCTCATAACCTGTTTTTTTCAATAAGTATAACATTAAATTACTTATTGAATTAATTAAAAAAATTTCTATGTCATTTTGTTTGCTTGACTATATTTTAATCCAAATAAAGATAACACCATACAACAAATATTGGACGACCTTATGCTTCATTTATGGCATCAATCTTTCTTTGTCAAGTTTTTTGGTTCTGGTTGCAAATATAAAATCAGTATTCCAATTTCCTTAGAATTTTAGTAATTCGCGGTCAGGAATGAGATTTTTTTATTTTGGGGGAATTTTAGACTTTAACATTATAAAACCTAAGGGCGGAAACAAAAATTTTAAATATATCATTTAAATGTACCGTACTTTAAAATTTTTTATTTAATTGAAATTAGTGATGTCCTGAATTTTGTTTTTTAATTTTGAGCCTGAGAATATAAAGGCTAATAGGGCTAACTTTTTTAGATCAAATATACAAGAATTGAAGTGTGCCAATGAATTTAAAATTTAAGGGTATTTTTTCGAACTTTGGACCCAGTATATTGTTTTTGGAGATAAATTACACCTGTTCTTATCGTAGGAAAATGTTTTACTAAACCCTGTAAATCATCTTTTATTGTCTTTAATCGAAAATAAAGCCGTTTAAGTGCATTAAAATAAACCTTTCAATATAACTATTTAAAAAGGTAGTTTTTTAATAATTTATTTATTCTTAACCTCATTTACAATTTTTTATATCATGCTGAAGCGCCAAATTTGTCTTAAATTTTTATATAGCAAGCTAACTCAGACATTCATTAGTTTAGAGAAAAAGATTTGAGAAAAGGGCAAAAAATATTATTACTAAATAATCTATGATTAGTTTTTTTTGAAAAATTTGTTAAATATTTTTATAGGGGTGCGATCGTACAGCTATAATTTGGGACATGCGGACGGGCAAGGCCATACAAACCTTCCAAGGTCAGCATGCTTCGGATATAAACACGGTCCGGTTTTATCCTAGCGGCGACGCCTTTGCCACCGGCTCTGACGATGCTACTGTAGATTATACATTTTTTTTTATTTAATTTGTTTTTTTCTGGTTGAAATTTTATAAAGATAAATTTATTAACCATGGGTTTTTGGGCTTATCTATAAGATGTTTTCAGAGTTTGCATTCACTAGGGTCGTTTCGTGAGTTATATGTACATAGTGCTCCGAAAATAATATATTTGATATAAACATAAATGAAGCGAAATTATTTATTTAGATAAATCAAAAATCGTAGGCTGAAATTACTATGAATTTGAATAATAATTTTTTTATTACAAATTAAAATTTTGATTGTCTTTTTTGTAATTTATTTATGTATTTAAAAATTAGTGCAAACTTTTCGATCTCAGAGCCGACCGCGAGATATGTTGTTACACTAAACCTAGCATAATCTTTGGCGTTAGTTCAATCGACTTTTCCATTAGCGGTAAATTTATTATTATTTTTTTATAATTTTGTGCCTAGTAAAATTTTTTGATACCTTTTACATTTCCTTTAACTTTTTTTATAGTAATGTAACCAAAAAGCTCAAAAATTAACGCATTTTCAATAAATTTATATTCATGTATTCATTTAATTTTTTTTGCGCTTGTCAAGGTCGACTCCTCTTTGCCGGGTACAACGACTACACCGTAAATATATGGGATTCGCTTAAGGGCACTCGGGTCAATCAAATATACGGGCACGAAAATAAAATCAGTTGCTTGCAAACGTCGCCCGATGGAACGGCGTTTGCCACTTCTGGTTGGGACTCTACCATTAGAGTAAACACTTTTTTATTTAAATTACAAAAAATTTTATTGTTATTTTATCAACTATATTATATCAATTACATAATTAATATAAACACTTCGCGATTAATTATGTTAATATAATACAGTTGATTAAATAACAATATATATTTATTTATAATTTAAATATGACCTCTTACTCCCTAAATAATTTATATTAACCTCTTTATTTAATTATTATTTTATTATTACAATCATACCAATACGAATAAAATAATCTATTTTTGATATCATGTTCGAAACAGCTAACTTTTTGTTTGAGATTTTTACCCACATGTGATTAGCAGAGGATCAATATTTTTTAGATTAAAGTGGTGAGCTATGGGCTCACTTATTTTCATGAAACTACGTTTACAACTCACTAAAATTTATATGGTGGGACCCTGTTCATTTCTAGATTTGTATAAAAAACGAAATCTCAAATGAGATGAGTCTGAAAAAACCAAATAAATTTGCCACTCATTGTAAAATTAAAGAGAAAGTTGGCTAAATATGCAATTTTGATAAATGAGGAGTTTGAGTTCACCCATTAGAGCTCCCATCAAGTCCGATATTTAGCATTTTTAAATTTGGGCAAAAAAAGAAGAGAAGTGAAAAAAGAATTTTACTTTTATAGTTGAATATACACTAATTATAATTACATAGAAAGTTTTATGCTATATTTTTTTATATCGCTGGGTATATATTAAAAAACTTGAATTTTACGACTATATGGCTGTTGTTTAGTTGTAAATACCGTGTCGTCAAATTTTGTTCAACCTTATTAAAGGTTTAGTTAGTCCTTTATTGTATGCAAAGGAAATAATAAATTTAAACTTGCATGTATGATTAATTTTATTTTTTAGGTTTGGGCCTGAATAAATGAATGAAAAACACCAAACTTACTTGCACCTATATTATCTCACTTACCAGTGCAATTTTTATTTAATAGCATATTAATATATTCATAAATTAATCTTTTTTTTTATTTTTTTTTTATAAAGGTTAATCATATAATTAATTTTTTACCCACCAAAATTTTCTTATGTAAGTTTTAGATGACCAATTTTGTTTGAATATATTGTTTATTTTTTTATTTTTTCTTAGCCCAGCGGCCAATATTCCACTTTTCTAGATAAATGAAGAGTATTTTCTTGTTTTATTTCATATTTTATGAATATTACAAATAATTTGCTAAATTTCAAGCATCAATTTGACATATTTGCCTCTCATTACACCAAAAATTTCCCGGTTTGTTTTTTGAAGTGCAATAAATATATTAGTAAATTAAAATAAATTATATTTGTATATTGATACATTTTATATTCCTAAATCGATGCGACCAAAGATATAATTTTAATTTTAACACATGTCAGGCTACATTTAAGCTTGAGTTAATTTGTAAAATAAAAACTCAAGAAATTATTAAAATATAAGTTTGCATGATTTAATTTTGAATACATTATAACTTTTTTAAGTTGAGAAACTCGACAAAATATTTTAGAGCTTGAATGCACCCCTATTTATATTACACCGAATATATGAGTTATTACAAAACTACATCTGCGTAATAATCATGCCAATCTCTTATAAAAACACAAATACACCTTTAAAAATTGAATTGTCTTATCCATAATACATCTTATGGCATCTTTTGTTTTTAAATGTTTATGTTAACGTTCAAAATGATGATTCCTCCGATACTATACAGTTTTCGCCAAACCTTATTCCCATTTTGTCACTAATGAATATTTACAACAGATTTGCGTTTGATTACATCGAGAACTCTGCCAAACAAATCGTTATTTTTTCCTTCGCCAAAAAATACACCGAACTGCCTTGTTAATTTTCTGGACAATATACGGAATAAGGTTTGGCGAGCTTATCTTTTTAAATTCTTTTTAGACGCAGGCACACTTATTATTAAGGGTACGTTTAAAGTCAGTTTTTATTTTTTGTATTTTTTTTTTTAAAAATTTTTTATTTAAAAAAAAGTATTTATGTGCACAAACTAAATTTGGCAACTTTAAAAATTTTTGATCATTAAAACTAAATTTTTAACACTTTGCACGTGGCCTAACATGCGTTATAATCTTATCTACTCACTTTTTTTGGATCTAGTCCTTTCTACGTCACTTGGCTAAATCTCATACGTTTTGTCTCTAGATCCTAATATCTCCAACATAATATAACTTTTATACAAAATTGTTTAAAATAATTTGACTTTTATCACCAAAGTTTACATTAAGCTTTTGTTATATTGTGCAATATATAATTTAAAATTGTTTATATCACAATGGTTTCCACCGATCTTTTTCCGAACCGGTCATAATAAAAAAAATTGACCGATCCACTTTGGCCCGTTAGCTAATTTAAAATTTGAAGTCTGGGCTTGGCTAACCTTTTACCCGCCCAGTCCGGTGCATTTTATTTAAATTGTGCATCATTCGGATTTAAAGATAGGTGGGAAACACTATTTTTATCATATTTGATCGATTTTTTTTACCATTACATTGTTGTTAAATAAAATTCACCTTGCTTTGTTTACTATGATTACACTGAAACGCATCACGACAAAATTATTTTGAGATCAAAAAACGTTTGATTGTTTTTTTCCAAAATTTTTTTGCTCCCTTATTTTAGATTTTACAGAAAACATAAAAGGAAGAAATATTCAAATTTAATTTCCATCTCCCTTAATATTATATTACGTTTTATATCACAGGTCTAAGATTTTAAATTCAATTTTTTAGTATTAGTCTTAATCTCTTTTTTCCGTTTTTTAATACATTTTCTCAGCCTCTATAAACATTCATAAAAAAGGTCGACAAAAATCAATGATCGACGAAAATTATTACACTTCAAAAAAATAATCGGCATTGCCTTCTCTTTTGTATTTGCGATTTGCTCTCGGCTACTTTCCTAGACAAAATTGAAAAGATGGCCAAATTGACTGATTTTGCGACTTTGAGAATACCTAAAAAAATTAAAACTTTAATTTATATTGAATGGAACTGTAATATTTCATCTCAAATGCTGGGAAATAAAATTTTTATTAGGCTCTTATATTAACATGTAAGCTATGCAGAATATTTGGCACCCCATATAGGAAGCGATAATTTATCGGGTGTGAATTTATGTTATTTAAAGTGTGAGTTTAACAGTTTAGCTTTTTTATATATAAATTGTTTTTTTTTTTTCAATATTTTTTTGTTTATTGAATATTTTTTTATAAAAATTTTTTATTGCTTATAGCTGACTTACAAAGTTTGATTATATAAAAACGGCGTTAATAATAAAAATTTAGGTCCGATCCCTGAAGTTAGCTATCTCAAAAATTTGTCTAGTATAAAAGTGTCAAAATTGACACTTTTGTGACCACGTGACTAAAGTAAAATATATTAAAAATGGAAATATAAGAGCTAACTATTTTTAAACCATCTTATGCTTAAGGAAGAAATAGGGGACATAATTTACAAAATCGGGCAATAACTAGATGAGGCAAAGGGAGAAAAAGGCAAAATTAGCGCAGCTGTCAGCTTATATTTCATACACAAGGCAAATAAATTAAATATACGTCGCATGAAGGAATTTCAACTAAGCATAAACTATGTTAATAACACAGGTCAACAAATATTTATGTCAGAAACGTTAATTTTAGGAAAACATAAAAGAATGCATCCTTATGATGGCCTACCTAATCTCATATATGTTTTTCGTTTTTCTTAGTTTCTTCCGTCTTTGGCTCCTTAGATCCGTCTTTTTTTTGCATTTTAAAATCCCTTGTAACTTACATTTATAATCACAAATAATGGAAAAAAAAAATTTATTAATATATCAAGCTCTTACATCGGCATTTAGATAATACAAAATACGCGTCCACACTTAAATACGACACGATATATAATCGGTTTTTAATAAAAATATTATTTAAAGGTTGAATTGAACAGTTTAACTATTGTAAATATGCAAAAATAAAATTTCAATTTATTTTTGTTTTTGAATCTTTTTTGTTTTTTTGACCCTTTTTTCTAAAATTTTCAATGTTTATACCTGACTAACTAAGTTTGATTAGAAAAAACGGTAAACGGATTTGATATTCCCTTAGATGGCAGGTTTGATCTCTGTAGTTAACTCATAATCCTCAAAAAATTGTTGACCTGTGTAATAGGCCTAATTACACAGCTCTACAAATATGAGATGTATGAGCTTACTTTTGAGACCAAACCTGTCACCTAAAGAATTTTCGCGTCTACCGTTTTTTCTAAATAATCTTGTAAGCCCGCTAATAATTTCTGAAATTGATACGAAAAAAAAATATTATGAGAATATTTGTAAACATAAAACAGCTAAACTGTTTAATACAAACTAACTTATATTTTTAAACCTATGATCGTATTTTTAGGTTGGGGTGAAAAATATTATATATAACCTAAATGTTGATGTAAGTTTGAAATACCTAAAATTTATTTCTCATTATTTCAGATAAAAAATAAATACATTTTAATAAGAAATTTTCTTTAGGTATTCTCGAGGTCGCATAACACGTCATTAAATTTTTGAGATTTATGAGCTATACAAAGATCACATAGGTGTTAAATCCCTATACCGTTCTAATCATAGTTAATAAGTCAGCTATAAACATTGAAATTTTAATATTAAAATAAGTTATATTATATTTTTTTATAAGATTATAGTTTCAAAATAGCAAAGGTGTCATTTATAAAAATATTTCGGTATGTACAGGGAAATTTTTTCTGGCCGAAAAACGGAGTTAAGGTCTAGTACTAAAAATATGTCTCTGTTAAAATCCAATTTGAGGACCTAGGTTTTAGTTTGTAAACAAGTGAAGTAAACTAAAGGAGTAAAACAAAAAAATGTTGATAGATTATGGTATACTTTAATCAAAAAATATTTCAATTAAATTATCCACCATTTTTTTGTAACTATTTCAATCCCAAAAAAAATATTTTTATATATCCATTCTCCTAACCTGATGGTAAACGTATCATTATATATTTACTTATCGAATAAAATTTAATATTGCAAAGAGAACTAGGGAAAAGCCTATTTTTGGGCTAAAATCATTTTTTTTGGAAATTAAGAAAAATAAAGGGTTTTTGCTTCAATCAAAAAAAAAAAATTATAAGATTTAAAATTGCTTGTGTTTTGTATTTATTTATAGTTAAAAACTGTCATAAAGTTTGAAATACAAAAATGAACTTTGTCAAAAAATGAGCTTTTTCCCAGCTCTGGCAAAGACAACACGCAAGAAATTAAATTGTCTGGTAATAATGTCTTAGATAGCTCTAATAGCGCAAATGTATATATTTTAAAATATTTTATATTTAAAATTTAATTTTACATGGTAAGTTACAATGTATTTTACAATACAATTTTAATCTTTACCCTCATAAAATTACAAATATCTGAGAAATCTGTATTAATATTAAATCTGCTTTTGACCATTTATATTAAAATTAAAGAACACGTATTTTTGTTAAAAAAGTGACCTAAAAATAAAAATTTATAGAATTTGTAAATTTTTAAAATTAAGTAAAAATTATTGGCACTTTATATATATAAATTAGGGTGCAATTGTTTTTTAAAACTTTATAGCATAAAATTTTTAATTTATTAGATTTGGATTCATAGTTTAGATATTTTGGTTTGATAATCTGCACTCTTTAATAAAAATTACGCAATTTTGTACCATTTTTGTAATTACCATTTTGTGTTTTTTCTTGGTGAGATAGACCAACTTTAAAAATTATTTATAATCATATACCATTATCCTATATTTGAAATATGCAAATTAGGTAATTTAGATAAAGATCTAATTTTAAAAATTTATTTCATGCGCTATTTAGTTTTTTAGAGCAGAGACACTCTAATCTTTAATTTATTTGTTTAATTAAAAATCTTATAAATATATATCTTGTGAATAGTTAAAAAGCAGCTGTTTAATCGGATTACGAGAGAGCCAATGGATATTCTCAAACGAAAGGATAGTGTACCAAACACAGATGAAATTTCCCAAAAACATAAATATGTAGCTAGATTCGCCAGTGCTTTTGCTGGAATAAGTAATGTTATTTATTATCGTTTGTATATAGCTTAGTCGATTTGGAATTTTTAATGTTAAACTTAGAGCAAAAAATCAACTCGGGTTTTTCGTACATTAAATTAGTTTATAAACACTTTTATTTTTTAACTGATTTATAAAAACTACCTAATTTTTAGTTTGTATTGTGCTTGGGCTTTGGGTTGCTTTTACCTTCAAGGCAAAATGTGTGGTTGCTGGATTATATCTTGCGTAAGATATTAATTTTATTTTTGATTAATTTAACTAGTTTACTTTTATTTATATTTTTAGGTTGGCGGGTTCATTTGTCATAACATTAGAAACACCAATCTTGTTTTGCATGAAGGTTTCACTCATTGAAAAAATGATTACATTTTTTGATAGCAAATCATATTGGATAAAAACTATCCTATATTTTTGGTATTAAAAATTCATAATTATTATCATAAGAAATTATTAACATAAATTTATTTTAAATTACATTTGATATAAATTATAATTTTTCCTTTATTAAATTTATTTGTAAAATTTTTCAATTCACAAAATGCTGTTTTTACAATCAAATTTTATAAATGTTGTTTAATACAGTTTAGCCCTACCACCAATACTGATATGCCCACGCATATCCACAGTTGGTGCTTCTCTCTTTATCTTTGTGGCAGCAGCCCTCTATGGGTCATTGGCTCTTGGAAAAAAGTATTTAAACCTATTTTTTAATATGGATGGGGACTAACCCTGGAAATTTATTTATTTTAAAGTCGATGTTACTTCAGCTATTTACTCATATAGTTTATTTTTAGGGGTTAATTTTTAACTATATTTTTAACAAAATATTTATTAGCAAACACAGTTAATAAATTGTAGTTTGATATTGATGTTTTTTAGTAGTTTTGTAGCTTCTGGATACAAATTTTTAACTACTATTTAAATTAGGAAGGATGTGTTTAAAATAATTAGTTTCTTGATCTTTACCAATAACTATATAGTCTTTATATAGTTAAATTTAATATTAAAATTTTTGACTATTAACTTTCTGCTTGATGGAAAAATTTGAATTATATGTAATAGTTTTTTTTTGATTTTGTCTGTCATGCCTCGGTAATATAAATGCAAAAAGTCAAATTTGTTAAATGTACTAAATTGTGATTATGACCATGTCTTATAAATATCTTGTTTTTTTTTGTAAACATTTTTTATCTATAAAAAGGTGTTTTTTAGGTTTTCTATCAATGGCGCCATAGCAAAAATGTCAAATGCCTTGAAAACCAATAGTCATGTGTTTATGTACTCAGTTTTTAAAAAAATGAAAATATGCTTATAATTTTTATCTTTTGGCATTTTCCTTGTCTAGTTTGTTGGTTGATTAACTTGCATAATCTGGTCCATTGTTTAAATCAATAAGTAAGATTAAGGCAATAGTTTTATGCCATTTTTAAACTTATATGGACGGCAGGTCACAATTAAAATGTATCTAAAATATAGTAAGTCAACACAACATAGAAGAATAAACAACATGGTTTGTCACATCCCAAAATATTTAACTTGTTTGGATTAAGACAAAGTACAGCTCACGTGCAGCATATAATAGAAAGCCTATTTTTAAATAAAAGTAATTATCGTAGGCTCAAATTATTTTATGCAGGTCAAATTTTTAATATAATTATTAAGAAGATATTAGGGGATTATAAGGGTGCTTTATGATGGCTCAATTCAAAAATTACAATTATTTTTTAATATTTTATTTTTAGCTTCATCAGGTATTTTAAATTATGGGCATAATTAATATACTTGTATACAAAAAAAAATATAACGTTATTTATTTTACCTAGTATTTTAGAATTATGATATTTTTTTTATTTTGCTTCTTGCTTGTTCATTTTTAAATATGCCTTTTTTGCGCCAAGTATGCTTGTTTGCAATGTTAACAAACTATTTTGAATATTTTTTATGAACTGAAAACAAAGCATCAATTTCAAATTTTTTTTAAATTATTATGTTTTATTTTATTATATTATTAAAGAGCTAAACGCGAAGAAATGATAGCTAAAATGATGCCAAAGATGACCAATTCAGGTCCGTTGCAACCAAATAACCCCCCTACTGTTACCTTATATCCCACTGTTTAGTTATATATTTTGAAACTCACATATGAACTTGTAAAAGACCAGTTTACACGTGGTTTTAAATAATGAGTTCTAAAACTGCCCCAATCACTATATTACCTCAGCTATTTAATACTTTTTAAAGGAATTATTGCCAAAAGCAACGGTTTTTGATAGAGATGCTAAAACTCAAAACTATTATATTTTTAATGCATTGTAAACAATAATCATGATTTAGCAAATTTTATATTTTCAAGCGCAAATTTTAAATAAAGCTTACACTAAAAGTTTATTAATTTTTTAATTATACAATTGTTTATTGTTATTACAGTTTTTACTTGTATAGGGCACAATGTTTACAACCAAATTTATAATCTCGCATATTCAAAATTATGGGACCAAATTTTCATTATCTAGTATGCCAAAATGTAGATCGTTTAAAAACTTTTTCTTGAAACAATCATTTTATTTACATATTTTTATATTTCTGCATTAATATACTCTATTTGTTGTTTTTTCATTGTTTTGATTTTTAGTCTCATTACTATTTGATATTAAAATATGCCATATATTTTGGAAGTACTTTTGATTAGAAAGCAAAGGTTTGATGGTCGAAAATAATTCTAAAACTGACCTTCAAAATATATATTTAACAGTTTTTTAATATTTTTTCATTCGCATTATTGAATCATTTTTTTATCCTCTAAATTAAAAAATATTACAAAGGTGAACACAAATATTTAAGTCGTTCCAGAGTTCTAATTTTCAATAATAATTTTTATTTACATTTTTGTGTTGTTTTTTATTAAAAAAAATATATTGCTATTAGTTTCTCAATAGTCTTTAAAATGTTGTGCTAGAACAGTTTGTGCTTATATAGGCCGTGCCTTGATACAATTTGGATTTTTTAGAAATTTTACAGCTGTTTTTCATACCCATCTAAATGGGTTTTTCATTGGCAAACGGCATTGATTTTTTTAGGTATACATAAATTATTTATTCTTAAACTCATTTTTCGAAAAAACCAAAACGAAATAAGGCATGGCCAAAATCAAAATTTTTTTTTTGATTATTTATTTTAAAGTTATAATCAAAATTTGTTCTTTTGTAATATTTCGCCAACTACAAAACTCTTAATTCTTAACTATATTATTAAACTTAACTAATTTTTTTAGTTTATTTATTTTGAACGATATGTTTTGTGTGAAGCCAACTTTTTTTGTTTTGACAGCCATCTTAAAAATATAGAAATGATTTAAAAAAAATTGACTACTATACTTTTTACTCAAATGAATAGTAGAAAATCTTAATTAGATTTGTTGAAAATATTAAAAGGTCAAAAAAACTATTTATGGGACAAAACGTTGCCCTTTGATAAGGCACTCTAATTTCTTTGCCCATATCATCCTTTTCGATTAATTTTCTCTCCATTTTTAGATTTTTTATCTAAAGTTTAAAAAAGCTTGGTCACCAAGGAATGAATATCAAACATTTAGGGCGCCTATTAATTTTTGAAAACTAATTTTTGCATGGATTAAAATAAAATTTTAATGTTAGTTTGACAATAATAATATTTAGTCCGCTATTTACGAGGTAACCTATGGCTTTCTCACGATATTCGTTTTCTTCTGGGATAATATGTAATCGTATTGAAAAAAATTGAAGAGGACATTTAAATATATTTGAGTTAATGATTGATTTAACTGCGTTCTCATAATTTAAACTTTAACGCTGGTCAATAATTACATTAAACCATTCCATTTATTGATGAACTCGTTCTTCCGCACAATTATTTTTATCTTTTGATTTTTATGCAAATGTTATAAATTTAGCCCATTTCACTTTCTCATTATTAGATGATTAAAGTTTTGCTTATTTTTAAATTACATTTGGGTTGGTTGTAATTTAAAATATTAATTAAATCGGTTATTGCGTTCATATGGCATTAAAGTAGTTAATCATTTTTCATATTTGAAACAAAAGGAGAAATGGGCTAAAAATATATGTGACTAATAAAATTATTATAGTTGCCATATTTAAGAAATAAATATATGTTTATAATCAAAATATTCTATTATATTAAACGGAATTATATGACAAATATATTTAGTTAAAGTTGATATTCCTACATAATTGCCATCTGTCATACTGTTCTTAAGCCAAAATTTAAGGCATAAACGCCAAGCAATTCGACATTTTACTCTAGACCCTGTTCCTACGCACTAACTATATTTGAACAGAAATATAACCATTATTTATATTTAAAATATGGTAAAATATTTTTAATTAGTGTATATAAATAAATACTATTAAGACAAGTAAAATTAATTTTTTTAACAATTGTTATTTAAAAATAGTATTATTTTATTTATAAATAAAGTCGAAGAATGTAAAAAAAATTATGGTCCACAGTCAAACAAAATTGGATATTTGAAATAAAATGTAACAACTTTAAAGAAGATAATATATATAAAAAAATAATTATCAAGTAACCTTAGGCCATGTGCAAAGTGAGTTTTTATTTCGTAAAATTTTATTTCGCAATTGAACGCATTTTTTTTTAAAATTTGACATGTAAGCGCATGAAATACTGGAACCAAATTTTTTAAAAAATAACATTTTCAGAATTTTACGAAATTAAAAACTCTTTGAACGGGCTTAACACACATTTACTAAAATTAAATATTAAAGGAGGCTAAGTAGTTAGTTTAAATGTTGAAATTTTTATGTTTTATATAATATTTATGCAAAATGAATAATAGCACAAATGAAAATGGCTTAAATTTTTGCAATCCAACAATGAATATAATTATTAAAATTCATTTAAATTAATTTTAAAATTCAGAAATGAGCTAGTGTTACACAAGTTGGGTGAGGGTACTTTATAATAAACAATATAATTAAAAATTATATATAAATAGCATCAAATAAAAAAAATTTGATATGGTAAATGTGAATAGTCATATGATGTTAAGTTTGATCAACAAAATATTTGAATGGAGATTAGAGATTTACTAAATCCACATTGATACAATTAAATATATGAGCATTTTGTTATAATTTGTTTCCCATTTTAGTCTTGGAAATCTAGATAAAATATAAAAATTTTAAGGTTGTCTCATGCATAGAAATAAATTATTTGCCATGGTTTTCAAAAATTTACAATAAAATGACAAATGCATCTTATGAGAAAGGTGCTGTTTAAGAACACTTTCCCAGATGCCCTTAAAAATTTTTTAGGGTATTTGTTTACATTCAATAAAAATTTTTAAGTGAAAGATATTGATTGCAAACAATGCTACACTAGTAAGTGTCAGCCTAGAATTACTAAGTCATGTAAAAATAATGAGCCAAACAAATTAACATTATGTACTAATAGAATGAACCACTTAATTACTGTAACAATCAGTGCTTTGCCAAGACACACAGTTGAGGAAATGATTTAAGTTAAACCTCCATTAATTATAACACAGGTCAACAAATATTTATTCGAAACGTGATTATTATGAAAACATAAAAGAATGCATCCCCGTGATGGCCTAATCTCATATATGTTTTCCATTTTTCTTAGTTTCTTCCGTCTTTGGCTTCTTAAATCCGTCTATAACAACAAATGGCCTTTTTTGACCAAATTGACAGATCTAAATATACCCTAAAAAGAAAAAATTTAATAATCATTTTTGCATATTAAAATCCCTTGTAACTTATATTTTTAATCACAAATATTAAAAATTTTTATTAATATATCAAGCTCTTACTTCGGCATTTAGATAATACAAAATATTTCGCGTCCAAACTTGAATACGACACGATATATTATTGGTTTTTAATGAAAATATTATTTGAAGTTTAAATTTAACAGTTTAACTATTGTAAATATGCAAAAATAAAATTTCAATTTAATTTTGTTTTTGAATCTTTTTTGGGTTTTTAACCTTTTTTTCTAAAATTTTCAATGTTTATAACTGACTAACTAAGTTTGATTAGGAAAAACGGTAAACGGATTTGATATTCCCTAAGATGACAGGTTTAATCTCTGTAGTTAACTCATAACTCTCAAAAAATTGTTGACCTGTGTAATTTTTTACAAATAAAAAAAAAATCAATTTCCACTTGAAATAAAGCTTCTCAAAATATGAGTTGGTATTTGGTACCTCTAATTGTTGCCAAGATCACCCTTATTGATGCTATGGCCTTGTGAGTTAGTAAAACTGATCAAATAAGACAAAAATGTAACTTACAAGATACATTTTTTATATTAATACATTTAATTACTTGCAAAATGGCCACAATGATTCCAAAAAGGCCAAGGGCAGAAGCAAATATTTCAATAACTAGAATTTTGACAAACAAAGTAGGGTTTTGTGCATCTGCCAGGGCTGCTCCAGATCCTACAATGCCCACGCAAAGACCACAAAACATATTGCAAAACCCAGTGGTAAGCCCAGCACCAAACATGGCATATCCTAGTTATATATTCCATTAGATTATAAATGAAAAAAAATATTTTTGACAGCATGGAAGTGATACTTTTAATTATACAATTTACAATCTTTTAAATTTGTTTTTATTCCTGGATTTTTTTATTAATAAAATTATTTTTAAAGTTTAAAGACTATTGCATCCAACATTCAAAAGTTGTTTAAGAAACAATAAATATTTATTAAAGCATAATGTTAAAATAAAGAAGTAACAAACGAATTAAAAAGTAAAATTTGGAACCAAGCTACCATTCTAATTAACTTTAGTTTTCATTTCTTGTTTAATTGTATTAAATAAAAATTCATCAATGAATATTGATCATGTGATGATTGACAATACAAAGAACTTGTGTATATCTTACATTAAATATAAATGATTAGTCTATTATTAAAAATTTAAAATGGTGATAGTAGTCAATTAAAATAAAGATAGGTTTTAAATAAATTAAAATACAATTCACCTGCAAAGAGGTTGGATGCCAAAAGCTCAGGTGTTACTGTATTTGCAAATCTATCAAAACGCTAAACATTTTATTAAAAATAAGTTACTTCAAGTTGGTTGGCAATAACAATGGCAAGAATTATTCCATAAATAGCTACTGCTTCACAAAAAATAATACTGACCAAATTTTTTGTTCTGATTCTAGGTGCTTTAACTCCTCCACCAACTATGCTAGAACCTGTGCAAAAAATACCCCTAAAGTTTTGTAATTTATTAGAAAGTACCAAGCAGCTCCAACAACTGACAGTGATATAGCTAAAGCTATACCCGTGCAGGCCCACATATATGGTGAGGTATTAACCAAAAAGCCAGCAATATCAAAACGCGAACCTTTACCAGATAAAATATATGCAATACCTAAAATAAAGAATTCGTAAAACTCACCAATGAGTATAAAAACTCCAAAAACAATACTGCTCAAATATTTTGTATGTTGAACAACTAGCCCCATAATAACCTTCCTACATATGTTTTAAATGTGATTTATTAAAAATTAAATTTTATTTGTTTAATAATATTTTCGTCTAAATAAAATGAATGTATGATAAATTTATAATTGGCTATCATGCCTACTCATGGAATTCAATATGCCCATTGTTTGAGCAAGTTTTTTTTCTATAATATTATATACCCTATATTTAATTTTTATTATTCATTCATAATAAGGTCTTAAATATAGATTTTTTTAGTATATTATGATTTGATGCTCATTTTGCTTTATTTGCCTATTTATTATTATTATTTAACATGTTCCTTTTAAAGATGATTAGACTATATCAAATTACTGATAATTAATTAAACTGTTTTTTATTTTTTATTTATTCATTAATTGGTGCACTAAAAGCATGAAATTATGTGCTAAGTATACTTAAGATTCGATAGCTATTTGTTTATTTAAAAAACTATTAATTTATTTTTGTAGTCAATGTCTAAAGATAATAGCAAAAAGTTTTATTTTAATTTTATAGTTTATACTGCATTTATTTATGTATTTAATTATAAGTTGATTGATCTACATTAGCATATTTTTGGTATACACTAATTTACTTTACAAGAATGGGTCTTCCCTAATCTGATAAATAAATGTACCAGTTTGGTTATATCAATTATAAAAAATGGAATCAGGAATAGATAAATCTCAATTTTTATATTAAAAATGGTATATATATGCTAGCCCTATATTTAAATTTTTTTACTTAAGTTCAACAAATTTTTGATCAAGAGCACATTATTTTTTTTATAATTTTTTTGGTTTAACAGTTGAAAAATTTACTCATTTGACCTCAAAGCTAGTCTGTAAATAGACTAGGTTTGAGAATAATACTCAAGAATTCTAAAAAGAATAGATGAATTAGTACAAGGAAGAAGAAGGTATAATAAAAATAGAAAGTAAACTGCTTGTAATGATGTCCAGATTTCTTGAAAATTAATGGCACATGTAAGATTAGGCCTAGCTAAAAAAACACATTTAAGGCTGACCTATTAGGGCTTTGGTTCTTTCAAAAACTTGAGCGGGGCAATGGATATTACCCATGCCAGATAAATATATAGTTTACCTGAAATGGGTGATAGGAAAGTTAGTGCAAAATTTGGGATTGGGAAGATTTTGATAAAATTGGAGTTATATGTTTTGCTGTTATCAGGGTGAACAGGTGGACACATAAGATTTGATAAATTGATTTATTAAAGTTGTCATGACAGCAGGGGCTTAGACAATGATAATGCCTGTTTCGCCTATTTAGCTCCTTTTAGATCCCACTTATGTCGTCTTTTGTTAAAGAAGTTATATTTCAGATGAAAAATCTATTTTTTTTGTTAATATTGTTAATTTATTAAAAAAGCTTGTTACAAGTTTTTTAGTCAGGCGTAGTGCTTTATTTAGGTTCTAATTTGAGTTATGTTTGAGTTCAATTATTAGGTCTATGGTCTATTAATGTTTACTCTAGTAAACTGATTGGTGAGCATAATTGTTTTAGAAATCTTATATTTAATTGCTCCCCTTTTTCATTTAACTTATTGTTTTTATAATTTTTTTTATTTTTATCAGATATATCATGCTCTCACAAAAGGCCATCACATTTAATCAAGGAAACACAGGTTTAATATAACTTTTGCTCAATACTACACTTGACAAAAACACTTGACATTCTTTTAACACAAATGAAAGAAAACAATATTGCAGGAAAATCTTACCAAAGGTTAACTGACGACAATGATGCCATAAATAACAGCCATTACACAAATGTATCAAAAGGCCCTTCACACCCGGGTTCGGCTACTACGTCGATAAGGGAAAAATACGAACCTACCTCGTCGCCAAAGCACCATTTAGGTATTAGAGCTGCCTCCAAGGACACAAATCACAGTATGAATGAGGAAGAAAGGGCCGAAGAAATTTTTCCCTTGACCAACTCCACCGTTTCCTTACCAAATAAAATTGTTGGCATTGGTTCAGACCGTGAAAACGGCGCAACCTCAGCGTCGACCAATACTCTAATGTCGTCGAATCAACAACAACAACAGACGTCGCAGCGTGAATCAAATTCGCAACTACCTAGCCAAAATTACAATTCAAATCCCGCATCCGTCTCTAATTTAGTAGCTCCCCCTAATCCTCTATCTTCTTTTTCACCCAAACAACTTCGGGCACTCGCGGTCCCGACGGCCATGTCCAAAGCCCATACCACTAGCCTGCCAGTAGTTAATCTCATCAAACCGCCACCTCGAGATAAACGTTTACGTACGCAATCATCCCTTCTCAATGCCAACAAGAATAGTTCGCCCGCCGCTTCCCCCGAATTGACCGGGAGCCCATTCAGAATATTGTGTTGCCGGGTGTACGGCGTAGTAAAACCGCTCCTAGGGATATGCCTAGCCCTTCTTCAATGCCTTTCGGTCGCTTTCGTCTCACTCATGGTATCCTTTATCGAAAAAACCGGGACGCGTAACCTAGGGGCTCCCTCGCCTACCCCGCTGGGCATTACTAACTTATCAACAATTACGACGGCCTCTTTCCCGGTCGACTACGTGCAACAAACGACCAAGGACGCCGATCCCGGTCAGTTGCAAATTAAAACGGGCGTTTCACCCTACCTCATAAGCAATATGCGGTTCATTTACCAACTCATGATAGCGGTCCCGCTCGCCCTCTATAATCGCGACCCGCTTTTGCCACCGAAGCGTTACGCCATCCCCGTCCTTTCACGTTGTATCGCGGGCTCGCTCGGTGTGGTTTCCCTGAATTTTGCCATGTCTTACGCACCCATCTCCGATGCCAGTTCCATCATTTACACCTCACCTATCTACGTTGCTATCCTGGCCAGGATTTTCCTCAAGGAGAAAATTTCGCTAATCGATACGGCCCTCTTGTTCGTGACCGTCATAGGCGTACTATTTATTACGCGACCCGCCATCATTTTCAAACACATACTGCCGAATGATAAACCTGCCGCCTACCTAGATAAACGTTACCCTAATCACTACCTAGGGCTCGGGTTTGCCGCTGTTTCCGCTTTCGCTAGCTCCGTTGCTATCGTTTCGATTCGCAAAGTCCGGTCACTACCATTCTCCCTAATACTCATTGATTTCGCACTGGTCGGTATACTCTTGACTACGGCCTTGAGTTTAGGCTTCGGCGCGTACACCTTACCTCCATGCACTAAGGACCGTTACCTTTTGTTAGGGAGCTCCTTGCTAGGCTCCCTTGGTCAATTTTTTCTGTACGGCGCTCTGCGATTCGAAAACGCTGGTATCATTTCGGCCACGGCGAGCATGGGCATCGTTTTTACCATAATCCTCCAAATCGTTTTTAAAGGTGAAAACTTGCCTTGGACGAGCGCCTTTGGCGCCTCGCTCGTCACCTTAAGCATAGCTATGCTTGGCGTGCGCAAATGGCTCGTCGGGCGCCGCGAAGTGCGCCGTACTAAAAAGAAGAAACGCCTCGAGCAACAGCTCTCTAAAATAATATATAACGGGCCGGGGGCCGATTCCGGTGGCACCGCGCCTAAAAAAATTCCTCTTCGATCGGCGCGTTCCATGGACGAAATTAAGCAAAAGTACAGCGTCGCTAACGCGGGCTACGAAAACACCCTTCACCTCGTCCCTGTGCCCGAAGACCAAGAAATTAGTAGCGTTGCCGGATTCGGGCCAGATGTCGTGGCGACCCCTTCCATTCAACCCTCCGGGCCACACACCCCTTTAGACGAGACTGCCAGCATGAGCGCTTTACCACACGGTACTCCTACCCCCACAACCGCCACGAGTCAGCCACCGGCGCATAGGCTCACTAAAAAGGTAAGCACCCGTTCCCAAAGCAAGGGCATCGCCGGCCTCATTGAAAACCTGTCGCGACGTAGTTCGATCGACCGTACCGGTTCGTTCAACAAAAAGAGCACGGCCTCCTACAAATCCTCGGCCTACAACCTCTTTCAATTCGCTCCCCGGGATGTCATGCCGCGCCCCGTTACAGGAGAAGACGGGCGAACGTCTGATCTCGATGACCAGGTCACCGCACACCACGATTACTACTATCGACAGGCCACGGAAAATGGTGACGTGGCCGAGGACGAAGCCGACGAAGAACTTCAAAGCGGCTCGGATGATAGCGAGAGCAGCGTCGAGTATGGTGCTATCATACCTGCCCCAGATTAGTCTTTTGATTCTCTTGGGTTTTTCGATAATTACATTCTACAAGGAAAATCAACGACAGTTGTTGTTATACCTTATTGTGAAAACTTTTTTTATCTATTTTCTTTAAAAAAATTCAAAGAGCTGTTTTTATTGGATTTGAAGATTGTTGACTCATTTTTTTTGTTATTATCTCAGCCCTAATTCAGATGTTATATCAGAGTTGGCTTCGGTCTGGTTCTTAATATAGGTTAGGTGTTATCTATTTACTACAATCTAACTAATTTTTTAACCTAGTTAACATTGAAAATGTTTTGTTTTTATTGACGATATGTGACTCATATTACACCTAACTGCAAAGTTTAAACATCCCTTTAATTGATTATAACTGTTCCCTTTATATGTTTTTTACACTTGACCCTGTATCATTTTGTAGACGAATACATTATATATGCTACGTTTTATTTCTACAATTAAATTTTATACATTAAGCTCTTTTTGTTTTATATGACAGTAGTCCAATCGATATTTTTAGAGACGCAAATTAATCCCCATTTTATTAGAACTTAATTAATCCAAATTTTTGCATGTTTTTGGGCCAATATAGCTTAATTTTAATCCTTAATTATAAAAATTTAACAACATTAAATCAAACAATTTTAAAATTGCATGACGTTTATTGGTTTATTTCTCACCCCACTTCTGCTTTTAAAATTTATTTCAGATGTTTATTTCGCTGCCCTACTGAATCGCCATAATAATATACTCTACACTGCTATTTATAACGCGCAATCATTTTATACAAATTATCTTATTTCTACACCTTAGTTAAATTTATTCATATTTTTTCATTTTAAATTGGGACACGTTCAAAATTATTTAAAAAAAAAACAAATTTTTTTTTCCAAGTTGTCGAATAACATAAAAAATAATTACGCTAGTTGAAAAATGAATATAATGTTTTATCTTTACTTAATGAATACCACGTTTTGTCAAAAATATAAAATGACTATTACCGTTTATTCCTCTCATTTAAATAATATAATTTCATCATTTTATTTGCTAAAAAAAAAATTTCATTTTGAACGTGGCCTTAATCGGACATGGCTTTGCTGTTTTCAGTAAGTTATATAAAAAATTCTAAAGGATTGATTTTTTTGTTATTAAATATTCAAAAAAAGTGAATGCAAGTACAAAACAAAATTATTATATGGGAAGAATTAAATATTATTGTTAAATATTGGACATTTCAAAGACATTATTTTACAATACTTTTGTCATTTTTAGGAAACTATATGTGATAACAATTTTTTTTAGTCTACCTAAGAATTGCTCCTACCAACTAGTCGAAATTTTATGTGAATTTATCTTATTTATTACCTGTTTGTGGGAAGATCTCAATATAGGTCTTATTTATCATTTTTCTAAAAAAATAAAAAACGGTGTTTAGTTTTTTATTCTCCTTTTTTCAAGTTCTTTCCACAATTTTCCTATATGTTTTTTTGGGCGATAAAAGTCGCGAAAAGGCCAATAGTTATTTCAATTGTTAGATTACTCGAAAGCTAGTAAATACAAAATTTTTATGTAAAAAATTTAGATTTTAGTCAGCTTCATTAGTTTCATCACAAATACAAAATGTGGGAAAAAAATTACTTTACAATTTCATATTCATAAGCTTCCTTTGGTTTAATATCATTTTTATTTTTTATAACTAAAACTGTTGAATTTAACGAAAGATTATATTGAAAAAGAACTAAGAAGGCAATTATAGTTATACTCATTTTTAATTGTTTAGGAATATTTTTAAAAACTGTGAAAAGCGCAACTTTTTGCTAGATTTGGAAAACGGGAAAAATAAAAATTTGTTAGATCAAGGGGTTTTATTCTCTATCTTTTTTTGTAAAATTGGTTGATATGTTATTGTTATTATTTTTATTTTCTATTTTTTTAAAATTCAATTTGTTAATTACTCAAAATTTTTAATCGTAATATTCTAATTTATATAACATATTATTGTAGCCGTTTTTCTTCCTTGTTTGAGTATTTATTTATAATTCTTATGCATCAACACTTTTTTTTTGAAATAAAATTAACAATACGGGTACTTATACGAATATTACATTATTTTAGTGTATTTTTATGTTTGGGATCCGTACATTTATTAAACTTTTATAATTTAATTGCCTCAATCTCCCATTGGAATTTTTGTCTCCCTTTTAACCAAACTTGTTCAATTTTAAAAAATCAATTATAATCACTTTATAAAAAAAAATTTGACAAATTGACCAGGTTAACGTTAATCTAATTAATTTTTTTCAAAATTTTTTAGGCCGCAGCCAAAAAAACAACTTATATATATTTACGACTAATTATCTTTGCAAGAAAAAATTTAATTAGTCTGAAATTTAAAAAAAAAAAATGTATATTAGAAGTGCACCTGGCAAATATAGTTATTTCATAATTATTTAAGGCCATTAATTTATTTAATAATTTTAAAAAAGGAATAGGTCACAGTTTTTGATTAGAACGTGTTTGTGCAATTAAGAGGAGATAACTCAAAAAATTAAAATTTTAGCAATATATTAAAAATTGTATATTAATTTCCAACAAGTTTTTACATAAGGCTCTTATCTTTAATCTTTTAAGTTTTATTCACCTTTTAATTTAATTGTTAATATGTCTTTTCCCCATTAAATATATGATAATATTTATTATTCATAATAATATAATGGATTTTATATATTCACATAAATTGTAGCCATTGGAATAATAAATTTGTTTTAAATTTGTATATGAAGTGAAGTCACTTAATTAACAAAGTTTAAAATGTGCAAGATTATAATATAAATGAGGCAAGGCCTATTATTTTTAAAATTGTAAGAAATTAAATTTTCATGAATCGAAATTTTATTAGCCTAGCTTACGCCCATGCATGAATTGTTTGACATAATAATTTGGCCTTACTATATTAAAGAATATTTATTTTAAATTTCCTAAACTTGAAAAAATAAATAAATTTTAAATTAAAAAAATGTAAAAATTAAGGTATTAAAGGTTGTTCAAAATTTTTAATTCATGACAAAACCAAAAGTACCACATATAAATATCGACTAATAATTGCAATATTGCTATATTCTACAAAAAATATCGCAAAAATTATGTTATCAGTATAAAAAATAATTTTATCTCAAAACAAGATATAATTATCATATTACACAATAACTATTTTATCAGGATCTATATGAATTAGTTACTTGGGCAAAAAGAAACAATTTTTTTAAATGGTAATAATATAGTTTGCCCTATGGCTAAAAATAAAAATTTACAACATGAAAACAACCCATAATTTGCTACAGGCCTAACTTGGAAAATTCAAAACAAATGTTAATCAAAATAAAAAAATAACATGTTTCATTTGAAAAGGTAACATAGTAAATTAATAATCCATCTCCATGTAGATAAAAGTGAAAGTTTAACAGACTGAACAAAAATTTAAAAGGAAAACAACAGGTCCAAAAATTACATAAATCAAAAAAGTATTCTAGCATAAATAAAATTAATAAATATTTTCTCAAAATAAAATAATTTTATAATTCGAAAAGCTTATAAAATATGACAAATTTGAATGTTTGTTCCATTATTTGAGTGAATTACACGAACATTTTTGAAGTATTCCAACATAAAATTGGCCCAAACAATGGACATTTTGCTATCCATATCCAAGTTTGAAAATAATTTGAAATCACTTTTAACGCCAGTTATATTTATGGTAGAATTATTCAGATTAGCGGTTTGATTGGGTCGGCTGTTTTGGCTAAATATAAATTAACAAAAAGGAAAATAATTTATATAAGGGCACGTGCAAAGTGAGTTTTTTTCGTAAAATTTTGATAATTCAGAAAATTTTAAAAATTTATTTTTTTTCAAAATTTTTTTAACAATTTTATATTTCAGAAAAAGCATTTTATGTGCATATATTAAATTTAACAACTATTTGAAAATTTGCGTTTTATTACAAAATAAAATATTTCAAAATTAAAAATTTCACGAAAACAAAAACTCACTTTACACGTGCCCTTATATATAAATGTGGGTACAAAACTAAAATGCGCATCGTAAAAATTTAAAAAAACTATTTAGCTGCTTTAAAACTTAAAATTATAACACTTTTTGACAAATTTTTGAAAACATATCTAAATTAATTAGATCAAGCTTACTATTTTTTTAATTTCTAATACAAGGTACCGTTTTTTAACCAATTTTATAAGCCCTTTAATAAATATTAAAAAAATATTAAATAACAAAAACTTTCGTTAAGTTAAAATTAATAATTTAAGATTTTTAACCTTTTTATAACCCAAAAAGTTAATATTAATTTAATCTTTAAGTCATATAATTTGTTATTTATAAACTGCTTAAATTAAAAACAGGCTTAAAATGAATGAACGAAAAAAAAGAGGAAAAAATAAACCAATAGTATTTTGATTTAATTGGTGATAGTAATTAAAATTTTTGAAATGTTACACCCCTAAATTATGCTCAATCAGGTAATAGTACGACACGTTAAATTTTTTTAAACCTTAAATAAATTTAAAAATAAGGGACATTTTATTAATAATTTACTTGATCCGTTTATATGTTAAAGCCTTGTAGTATGCTAATAGAGGATCGGCTCTTTTGAAATTATTTCTCATTTGACCTCTTGGTTCAAAATTGTTTGCAGTTACTATATTTTCAAATCCCGTTCCATTGGTATTTTCACGTGGTAATTCGCGAACATGTTTTGACCGATTTGTCGTGTTGTAATTCCTAAGCTGTGATCCTTTACCATCGTAATTTTCATTTCTACCAGACTCCATGTAACCTTTATTATATTTATTATTATTCACATGGTGGTTCTGTCGTATTTTCGACTTTTTAATTGATTTTAGGGAGGATATGAATGCATTCCTTATAGGGAAGAAAGGGGCAAAAAATGGAGGGGCGAAATCCGGGGTGGTCTTTGAAGAGGCTTTAAAATATGGAGCTGGGTCAATAAAAGCCTCATCAAAATCAAAATAATTTTCGTTCCAATTCAAAGCCAGGTGCCTAATAAGTTTTTGGATGTAACGGTACATTGGGTAACCGTTATTAATATTGTAATTTAATTCATCCCGATTGGCATGGCGGGAGTTGATCCAAGTATCATTATTTCTATTGGACGAATAAACAATAAGGCATTAAAATTATATCCTAATACAAAATAAAGAACAGCTCTTATATTAGCAGTCATAAATTCGCTTTTTAACTATAATAAAAATTACATGCTCCCTAGCGAAAAAGAAAATAGGTGAGAATTTAACTGGCTCATCTAACTATATTGTTAAATAAGAAATACCATAATAATAAGGCCATGTTCAAAACACACATTTTTTTATTCAACATTTTGAAAATTTAATTTTGTAATAAAACACATTTTTATAAAAACTTAAAAACACAGAAAATACTTATTTTTTAATTTCATTTTCTCTAAAATATAATCACTTTAAACGTGTGCTAAGACACCACTAGGTGATAGTTCTATTATACATGGTGATGTCTAGATAAAACTGGCAAGTTAAAAAAAATTTTCAACGTAGCAATATATTTTAGTAAGTAGCTAAACAATAAATATACCTGGAAATGTTTATTAGGTTAAACGAAGGATGTAAATTTTTGGGAGATTTACCAAGAACCATTTCTTTTAAGGAAAGATTGAGCCCATGTGAAGCATTTTTGACCGATCCCAAAGAAGTGGTGGCATTTAAGTACGATGCGCTGATGTTACGATCATTACCTGAACAGTTTGGTGATAAATTTTCGCGTTCCATCATAAATTGTATGAGGTGAGCGCGCAAAATACGGCTAAAATGTCGCAAGTGAAAGGGTGAGGTTTGAAAATAATCGAGAAAAGGGTAATTTTCATCGAATTTATCAGACAAATTATTAAAATTTGGGTTCAAACTGTTATAATTTTTGCCTATAGTAGTACCATTCGCGATGGTACTATTGTTTAACTTCAAATATAGTTGACTTGCATTCTCAAAAATTTTTGAAGTCAAATTGTTATTTAGTAAACTAGTGGCGTTGTGGCTTGAATGTATATTGATTGCCCCGTTGGCCCTTGGGTCTAAAGTATTTAACGTTTTTTCTAAATGTGTATTGCCTCTTTTATCATGATCGACAAAATGAGGTGAGACATGTTGGTTTGAATTGGCATAAAATTGTCTACTATTTATTATTTCAGGTAAATTTTTAGAGATTTCGTTTTTAAATGGATAGTTTTGCAATAATCTCGATGACGTATCCAACTTTGATGAGGTCGCATTGTTGTATGGTAAGGAAGTTAACAGGAGTGGTCTACTATGATTGAAATTTAAATGATTGAGTGAAAAGGTAAATTTCAAACTTATTTAAAGAAGTTTTTTTTATTTTCTATAAAAAAATCAATTTCAGAAAAATATTTTGTTCAGGCATTTAGCTTAAATAAGGCATTAAATCTCTCGACTATTTTTCTCCCACAAACACTAGTAAAATATTAGCTTTTTGGTGCCCAGGTAAGTTTTGGGACTAACAAGAAAATAACGTATATCAAAAAAAAAAATTTCTCCCCTTTCAAAACAGTTATAAGTTTTTTCGGTCATACTTTTTACGCGTCAAAAGATCTATAAAAAACATTTAAAAGACTCAATAACAATAAGAAGATTTATATTTAATTAAATAAACTATTTTGGGCGCCATAGCTTGATTTCTTTTATTAATGATATACGGTAAATTAAAATATACAAAGGTGTGGCCAAACTATTCTAGATATTTTGAATAATTCAAAAAAATAAACCTTAACATTTAAAGGGCTTTATAACATTGGAATTGAATTAAGCAATATGACGAATTTTTAAGAGGTATAGAACTTGATTGACCTAATTTTTTTTTATTATTACTATAATATCTTTAATTTTTGCTAAGCTTTTGAATCATCGACCCAAATAAACTTAACACCTTTCGACAAGACATGCGTTCAAACTGAGTCAAATTAATTGATATAAAAATGTAAAAAACTATAATCATACGCAATTTTGGTGGATGTAGGCAAAAAAAGGAGATAATACAGAGTGGCTAGGAAGGTTAGGCAAAAGAAGACACCAGGTTTGTTAGCCTTCAAAAGGGGCAACACCTTTTTTAAGATTTGATTCTAAAAACAGTTTACATAAATATAATTAACGGTCCAGATTAGGTATGAGGGAACACATATTACAATTATAAAAAAATAATTAAAGAATATAGCGTTTCTAACTCATAAAATTATTGTCATAAAGAAATTATTTTAACGATAAATTAATTGACATATATATGTATTTTGAAAAACAAAATTTTTTTCGCCATCATTTTATTTTAAATTATGTTTTAAATTTACTACAAATTGAACGTTATTTTAAAATGATGTTAAATAAACCTCCACGAAGGGGACTTAAAAAAATAACAGTTAAAAAAAATTATGCCAAATATATTAATTTTTTAATATTATTTCCACATATAATCCCTAAGGGCAAAAATTATTATATTCAAAATAATCGAAATTTTGTGACCCATGTAAATCATAGGGGTTTAGTTAAAAAAAAAAGAATAATTACAAATACATTATTCAAGGTCCATCCCTATATGCAAAATAATTTATTTTTAGCAAAATTTTGAAAATTTGCCAAAGTATAAAAAAGTATGACAAGTCATTGAAAGATTCATTTTAATAAAGTAAAATTAAAACATTTTTTAATGGAATAGGCTTTCGAACGATAGTTTAATAATTAGTCAATTTTGTTGTTATTACACAATTTATATAACAAATTAACATTCTATTACTGATATATCATAACCGATTTATACCAATGAAGTGACCAATTTGCCATAATAACAACCACTAAGAATTAAAATTTTTTTTATTTTATATACAATATTATGCATGTATATTTATAAATAAACAAATACCAAAAATGAGAATAATTTTAATAATAAATAATGTCAGTATAAAATAATTGAGCATTTTTTTTAATATATTGAAATTTTAACAAAAAATAAATAAAAATGAAAAAAAATAATTGCATGGAAGGATTGTCAGAATGTATAAGTATATACCAAGATAATCTTACACGGCATATTCGTTGGAATATTAACATCAATTATGTACATAGTTAAATACCACAAATTTACAAAAAAAAATAATTTATTTGCATTTAATTTTTTGGTAAGTGCAAAAATAGATTTGGTAACAGTTAATTTTGGAATTAATATTAAGTTTTAATGTAAATTATATATATAAGAATGCATTTCACTGGGTCATACAAAATAAAAATATAGTAAGATTTTATAAATAACAATTCAACAAGTTAAGAAAAAAAACAACAGTCTAATAATAGTAATAATAAATTATATAAATCCTTAAAAATATTTTAAAATTTAATAAATAATTGCCCAAAACCCTATTTAATCATAAAAACCAAAAAAATATTTTACTATCGTATATAATTTATAATATATGTACAAATAAATAAATAATAATTAAAGGTCATAAAAATCTAATAAGATAGTAGTTATGGCCAAACTCCTTCTAAATGCAAAAAATGGTGTTTATAGTAGCTAAAAGATACATTAGGTTTTTAGGGTGGTTTACTTATAAAATGTTTATACTTTAATCTGTTAAAAAAAATAAACAAATTTATGATATTTTAGAAGATAGAATATATATGTCAATTAACGTTTTTTTTCTCATCATTGATTCTCCTTCGAAATATATTGCTCCCAAAACGGCCCCATTAACAAAGTGTTCTTTAATTCAAAGGCCTAGCTTCGAGTTGCAATATAAAATATTTAAAAGGGTAAATGTATTTTTGTAAATATTTTTATAAATCATTAAATACTACCTTATAACCCAAAACATAGAATTGATAATGGTAAAAAAATAATGTAATGCAAATAGAATTAATTTGTATTTATGACTTTACGGCAAATTGGTCATCCTAAAATCATTTATAAGAGTAATTTGTAATGTTACAAAACTATATTGTATTTAATTTTACGTTACATTCAATTCGTATATAAATTATTTTTTACTAATTTATTAAATTTATTAGTTATATAAATTTACACTAAATTCTTAATTTTATTTATAATTCACAAATATTTTTTGATTATTTTTTACTAATTTTATATCCAATTTTTAATACAACATACAAAAGCTACCTGAAAAAGTAATACTAAGGTATAATTAGCATACCTCATTTTCCAACGAGTTAATCTTGGTTTTGAGCGTTACATTAAGCAATTCGAGCTCACGTTTTTCGTTTAAAAGTTGAGAGACTTTGTCCTCAAGCGATTTGACATACTTTACATATAAATCGAATAAAAACGATAAATATCAATATAAATTTGGCTTCCTTATTAAAGAAGAAAAAAGAGATAATATATTATTAAACCAAGTTTTTTATAAACAAAAATTATCCACAAAAAACCTTGATTAAAAGGTAAAAGTGAAAAATAGCTTTTAAACAGGGTTAAACCTCCTTTTTACGTTTACGTGAAAGGCTGGCACTTTCCCTATTCTTAATCATGCGTTCCAGTTTCTTTTGCTGCTTTTGCTATAAATATATATAATAAAAAGTGAAAAACAAGTGTTATTGTCATAAATAAGGGAACCTAAAATAAACATTATAATAATATTTTAATAGCTATAACTATATAATAATGTAAAAAATAATTTACTTCTCCAATCCCTAGAAATTCCTTCTGAATGTCAGCCAAATCGTTATTATCGTAATTGGTCGAACTTATTGGTGATATGCTCCCATTCAGTGTTATATTATTATTATTATTATTGTTGTTGATAATACTATTGAAACTTTCCAATCCTACAGGATTGAGATGATAATTCTTATCTATAGTATTATATGCCTTACCCACATTCGAAGACAATTTTTGTGTAGTATTGACAGGATTAGGTAAAGCATTTTGAGCATTATTCAGTATTGATAACCTATTAGGAATGTTGTCGTTGTGATTAGATGGATTTATCATGATGGCATTTAGATTATGCATTTTAGTAAGCCCATCAAAATTATTTAAATTATTTATTGTAATTCCATCGGTTTTATTGATGGCTTGACCCATTGACAAAGGTTTTATGTTCAAAGTGGTAGAAATAGGAGCATTATTAGAAGTAAGAAGTCTTGTACAAGGTAATTGGGAAATCCCATTTTTAGTTTGGTGCTGCACCGAACGCTTAACAAGGTTTGCGAGTTGTGTTTGGTTGTTTATAAGGTGAGAACTATGGTCATTAATGTTGTTGTTTATATTTGTAGCGCTTTTAATTGCATTCACTAAGGATATGGGTGAATTACGATCAATAATATTGCTGTTATTGTTATATGTGTATTGACAAGTGTTAATATTGTTTGTGGGCAAATAGGGGGAGATTTTCTTTAGAGGTGTTTGAGATGTATATTTATAACTTTTATTGTAAGTTTTATCATTTGCTACTACGGGTATACTGGGCTTCGGAACAATTTTAATGTTACGGTCAGCTGATGCTAAATTACGATTTTGTACGATGATATCGGCTGAGGTATAGTTTGCATTCATATTGTTATAATTGTTATACGTTTTTTTAGCATTACTTTCAATCTGGGCTTTTTGGCTTACGGGTGACTTGATAATGCCTCTTTGCTGTAATTTCTTTTTAATAATGTCCAAGTCAACCGGGGTTTTTTGCAAAAGGCTGTTATTTGCTAAATATTTTTTAATAGGTTAAATAAGCATGTATCAAGAAAAACAAATTTTCAAGGCCAGAAAAACATATATATTTTAATAAAATGAGTGAAAATTTGGTGTGAACTTAATTCGAAAACTAATTTTATTCAAACTTTTAAAATTTTAAAAGATATAAATAGATCCATTTACCCAACAACCGATTGTTATGGTCTGTATTAAAACCGTTATTTTGTACTAGATTGTCATGGTTTGTTTCAAAACTTAAGATAAAATTTTTTTCTTGATGATCCGATGGGGAAGATAAATCGTCATTTTTCCTTTTAATAACCGCCATAGGAAACGATAAAGTCGGAGGTAACTAAATAAATTATACATAAAATTATTTACTCTTGGTTTTTTTTAAAAACCAAATGTAGGGCAAAATTTATTAAGTAAAAAAATATGATTTCAAATATGTTTGATATAAGCAATATTTGATAAAAACTTTTTATTACCCTTTTAGCTCTATCATTTGACAAATCACCTCCAAGTTTAGGCATCTCATCATTCTTGATATCTGTTTCAAGATTCGACAAATACGTGCTAATTTGATCGTTTTTAATCGCAAAATCAGTATCATGGCCTATTCCATTTTCGTTATTACAATCCTTGTTAATATTGTTCATGGCCGTGAAGTTTGAATCCTTATAAGCCGTACTACATATGGCAGCTTGTTCCTCAAGGTAATGTACGAGATCTAAATTGCTAGCTACAAGTAAATCATTATCAATCGTAGCTGTATTACTAGTGCGTGTATCGTTTGAAATGCTATCATTGGCAAGGAAATCGAGATTATACAGGTATTCTAAATCGGAAAACAGAGTGGAATGACTGGGTGTATTAGGTTGTACAAATTTAGCTCTTTTATTAACGTTGGAACCATTGCGTTTGACACTATCTTGAGATTTTTCACTCAATATCTCGTTATTGAAATGACTATCGGTAGATCCGACATTTGTCGTGTTCGTTAAATTGCTATCGATTTTGTTCGGACACGAGGATTTCTATAACATGATTACCCAATATTTTATAATCGTTTAGTGATTATTGATAGTAAGAAGAGGTGTGATTTAATTTAAAAAGGCAAGTTCAATGTCTATTTATATTTCAAGGAGGTAATTTTTTATACCCTGCATGCACCGGTCAATTTTTAAAAAAATATGGACATCAGTGCAGTTCTCATATCAATATACCTTTTCCTCGATTACGCACTGATCCATCTGTTCTTCTTAGAAATTACTGGTATATCTAATGATCACCCAGTCTATTTATAGGCTAGCTTTAGGATCAAACGAGCGAATATGTCCACCCCCTTACCAAAAAAATAGGCACATTGATTAAATAAGCATTAACAGGGGCGATTAAATTAAACCAAGTAAGTATGATTGCAAAAAAAATACTAAGAGTTACCAAATTTCCCACTAGTTCATCGATGATTGCCATTTCATTTTCTACCAACAAACTATTATCACTTGAATTCGTGAGATTAGAGTACCCTAAAATTTAATAACGTGAAAAATTAATTAGCTAAAACGACATAAGACAGACTGAAAAAAGCCCATTAATAAGAAAAAATAAAAGATCTTGCTTTAACCGAGAAAATATTTATAAAATCTATTTTAATTATATTTTGCATCTTTTTTAATTAATCTTTAAAATCTTTAAATGGATTTTAGTGAAACAAAACAATGAGTTTAGCTTAAAAATGAGCTTTTTCCTAGCTCAATCTAATCTCAATTCTGGATATAAGCGGTTATGAACGCATATATAAGGGGACATTTTTATTTAATATACCATATTTAAATAAACAATGTAAAATTTTATGAAAACTATATTCCTATATAAGGACCCATTCAAAGTTAAAATTTTAAAATTAAAAAAAATATTGGCTTACTAATATAAATTATTCTAAGCGTTATAATTTATGAAGGAGTCATGTTAAAATCACATTATCAGCTATGTTTATATAGATTAAGATCTAAATTTATTTTTAAATATACTTAGAACAACTGCACAAAGTGAGATAAACTATTCGAAAAAAAAAACAATGGTAAACAAATATCAATGTAAAAATCAAATTTCAAAAATTTAAATTTTTCAGAATTTTTGAAATTTTTTAAAAAAATGAATGAACTTTAAACCCTGATGTTAAGCTTAGCAAACTAAGTTCCAGTCAAACGCGAGTAACAAAATTGCAAATGAGGGCTCTAAAATTAACAAAAATTTTGCACCTGAATAAGGAATTATCGTGTCGTTTTCGTTTGCGGTTGCCACATCGGCTGAAGGATCAAACTCCATAAACGAGAGAATTGAACTATTTAAATCGCTTGCCTGATTCTTTGGGCAAGTAAAAAATATATAAAGAGATATTTAAAATAAACCAAAAAATTTCAGGTGGTTAATGAAAAGTTTTGAGAGCAAAGCATATGTTTGAAAAAAAAAACATGGATACCATTAAATCCTGAAGAAGCGTGTCGTGAGGTATGGTTGCCAAGTTAGATGGTAGGTCAGCATCAAAGTTTGTCGAGCCGTTAAGGACTCCACTTTCGCGGCTAAACTCCAATGTTGATTCAAGGCTAAAATTTGGATCGTTTTCGTAAATTCGGCCAACAATATCCATTTCGGTCGATGGTTCAAGTTTGGCTAAAGGGGTGGATGTGTCAGCTGTTTCGGAGGAATACACGGATCTTGCGTCGACAGTCATTGATGCGTGATTAGGTTCAAAGGGGTCAATATTTTGGTATAGCATATCGTTTGATTGAGTATCAAGCAAATATTCATGACTACCCTTTTGGCCTCCTGGCTTATACATAAATATTTCCGGAACTTCCATTAGTGGATTCGAGCTGTGACAACCGCTATCCGTACTTTCAGGTGAGCTCTGTGTGCCAGCTCCCCAAAAACGTTCAAGGTGAGAACCGTTATTATCCGGAACATTGGAATGGTTTGGGAATAATTCATCGGGATTCAGGTCTAACGGAGTATCCCCCCAAAAAAGCTTGTCAAATGACGGGCTTGAGGGGTCAACCCTTTCGGGGTTGTTACCTTCGTATACATTAATAATATGATTGTTATTATTATCGGTAAGATTGGTATTATTATTATTATGATTATAACTTTTATTATTTATGCAGCTGCTATTATTATTGTTATCTTCGGACGAGGTGGAAGAAGCCGAAGAGTTGTAATAAGACGTAGTAGAAGTAGGTGGTGGTGGTGTGAGCGAATGAGAAGTAACAGTTGCCGTGGCGTAAAAGTAATCAGCATCAAAATTAACGGCCCTGTTACATTTGCTCCCGAAATCGGTAATATACGGTGACTCTATGTACGATAGCTGGCCGTTATCCATACGGAGAGGGGTTAAATAAATATATCAATTTAGAACGTTCTTTATTATTAATTTTTGTTTTTTTAACAAATAATACTAGGTGTTCGTTTTGCGAGCCATATTTATGCGTAAAACGTTTGCCAAAAGCTTATTTGTTGGGGGCGGAGGATTCGGAGAAAGAGACGTAAATGTTTACTCGAGGACAGGGTTACCTGTTATAAATCTGATTTATCTATATATTGAAGAAAACATATATATCAAGGCGTGCTTGTAAAACAAACATTTAAAATAATATTTCGTTTTAAGTTTCATAATAACCAAGGCAAAAATATAATTTGCAATGAAAAATGAGAAACAAAAATTGTGAGTTAATTAGTTATAGAACCTATCGCATTATACAAGGCATAGAATGCCTTCAAACATCAAAAAAATAAACCTTAGGTAGAAAAATAATTCGCTTAAACATACGAATTTTCAAAACACCACACCTTTAAGGTTGAAGAGAATAGCATTCGATATTAAATCGAATTGGTTTGAAAAAAAAAATATAAACCTAACGTATTGCATAATATTATGCTTTTGCACAGGTAAATAATATATTTTTGCTAGACTGGCTCTTACACTAAGAGAGTACAAGGCTTTGTAGTAATAATAATAAATTACATGTTTATTATATATTTTTCCATTATTAACATATAATATAGTTTTTTAATTTTAAAAAAGGCGATATGGAAAGATCGGTGTATATGCATAAACACAATATAGAATGGTTAATTTTTTAAATATTAAAAGAGGAATATCCATTATCAATCCTACAAATGGCCATACTCAATAGGCTAAAGCGAGCGGCTCTGTGGGGTCCATATGGACCCCAGCTCATCTTTAATTTTGAGTATCTTTAATAGTATGATATATTATTAATCGATACTTTTTTCTTATAATTATAATATAAATAGGACAAGTAATTAAAATTCGGTTTAACTTTAACAAAAAAAAAATTGTTTATATATTAAAAGTTCTATTGGGGTCCGTAGGGATCCCACATGGTCAATATCAAAATTCAAAACCATGATATAGTCTCTATTTAAATTAACCTGGATATATTGCGACCTAATTTTTTATAGAAATTAGGTTATAAAAGAGTTTGTATTGTATAATAATGTTATTAATTTATTTTGAATATTTAATTTAAAGTAATAGCCAAAAATAATATTTTAATCTTTCAGATTTAATAACACAATATTGGTATAATATGTTTATTGAGGGGTATATAATGTGTTGAAAAAATGAAATTCTTATATTTCAGATTTCTTTCTACTTTGCGTTAACGAAATTAACAAAATCCATTAATGATAAGTTATATTTATATCATGGAAGTGCACATATTCTTCAAATAAATAAAAAATGAAGTCCATAGCATAAAAACTCGTGAAAATATATTGTAATTCAAAGTCCTTACGGACCCTACTGTAGCGTTTGTGTTAAAAAATTTTCACCCTGGCTTTCGCGGGTTAAACAAGTGCCAATTATAATTAAAAAATTTCAATGTTAATGAAAAAATTCATACGCTATTGCACGCCCGATTTTAGGACGCGTTCAAATTCATTTTTAAAAAAAATTTTGCGACTTAAAACGCATTTTGCAAAAAGTCGCCAATCTTATTTAAAAACATTAGAATTTTTAAAAAAAATGAATTAACTTTGAACGCGCCTTTAAGAAAATGTTAAAAACTTTGACGTCTTTTGATGTTTCAAAAATCAAATTATTATAAAAAATAAATTACATAATTATAATCAATTTTATATTGCAAACAATTTTTCCTTTTTTATAATATAAAATTTAGTTATTTTAACCCGTTTAAAAGTAGACTCAAATTACAAGTTTAAAATAGAGTCAATATTTTATTTTATAACTAAAAAAAACAAATTATAAGTATCGATATAATAAGCATAAATTTCGAAAATAGGGCATTTTAAACTCTTTGCAAAACCATTAGTGTTAGGGTAAATAAGTACTTTTAAAAATAAAATTCTAATACAGGTAAAACAAACAAGAAAAAAGGTGGGTTTCTATTGCTGCTATAATTGATAACTTTTCATATTTGATTCAATAAACAACTTTACACAGGTGTGCGAAAGTGTCAAATGAACTAAATATATCTACAATAATAGATAAACATGAGGTAGAATGCGGAAATATGACGCTTACATGATAACATACAGAACACGTGCATAAAGAAAATCGAAAACAAGGTTAAGAAAAGAATGGCAGAAAATGTAATTAAAAAATAAAAGGAAATTCTATCAAATAAATATATGCGAATTGTACAAAAAGCAAAAAAAAACAGATAAATTTATTGAAATAAGGCAATTAATTAAAAATAAATGTTTACAATAATATTAAACTTTATCTATAGAATTAATAACTCTAAAAATAAATAAACATTGTCTTAGACTGATTAATTCTAAAAATAAACTAATTAGATTTTATTTGCATTTATATTAAATGTTTAACCAAAATACAGAAAGTTAAAATATAGATATCAAAATATTAAAAATGTTATATTTAACATAAGCCGATAAATGTCAATGTCAAAATAAAGAATGTTTTGACATGGGGCAAAATTATCCCCATGATGGCCTATACTCAGATATATTTCCGTTTTTCATAGTTTCTTCCACTTAGGCTATCGGTGTATATAAAGAATGGCCATTTTTGACCAAACCTTGAGAAACCTAGAGAGAAAAATTTAAAGATTTTTTTATATAATAAATAAAAGATCTTGTAACATATATTTTTTATCTCAAAAAAAAGAAATTAAATTTTTATTATATTAAGCTCTTACATCAACACTAAGATTATACAAAATAGGCAATTCAACCTAAATATGACACAGTATATTATCGGATTTTAATAAAAATGTTATTTGAAGTGTAGACAGTTGTGAATATGTAAAAAAAAAATTTAAATTTATTTATGTTTTCGATTTTTTTTTCAGAAATTTTTAATGTTTATAGCTGATTAAGTATAATTAAAAAACACGGTTAACGGATTTTTAAATCCTTAAGGTGATAGGTCTGGTCTTTGTAGTTGGCTCATAAATTGAATATATTGACCTGTGTAATAAGAGACTGATGCTATTTTGCTATTTTAAATATTGTTTTAACTAATAAACTTTGCCTATAAACAAGAATTAGCAAAATATTGATTATGGATTAAATTTTAAGGCTTTTCTCATTTTGTTCAATTAAATGGCATATGCTTGAAAGTGTCTTTTAGAAAAAAACAAGCTAACTGTTTATTTTCTCCTACTCACCAACAGTTTACAGAAAGGTATTAAATAACATTCTTAATGTTTTGGATAAATTAGAAAATTAATAAGTTGCTATAATATACTACTCCTAAATTTATCCAAAATAATTAATCGAAACAATTTAAAATCAATTCTTTGGGTAAGGAGGTGAGGTGGAATTATGTTTGCAAAGTTATGAATGATACTTAAACTCATTGCCCGCCCTAAATACTATTTCTGTTCAAATATAACATAACTAATAATTCTCCAAAAGAAAATAGATTAGAAGTCATAAAAAGACTTGTTTATAACACGGTTTGACAAATTTTTGTATGAGCTACCTTAAGAAATCAGACCTGTCATCATAGGAATTTTAATATTGGTTTACCGTTTAATACCAGAGGTCGACAAATATCAATGTCCTTAAAAATATGTTTATGAAAACATAAGAGCATGCATCCCCATGATGGCCATCTCTAATATATATTTTCAGTTTTTCTTAGTTTCTTCCGCCTTCGGCTCCTTAGATCCGTCCATATCAAAAAAATGGCCTTTTTGGACCAAATTGACAAATTTTAAGGCCTGAGATTACCTTAAAAATAAAAAATTTAAGAATTTATTTTTTCATAAAAAAATCCCTTGTAACTCATATTCATCATCTCAAATAGTGAGAAATAAATTTTATATCAAGCTCTTACATCAACATTTGGATAATACAAAATATCCAAACTTAAATACGACACGACATATCGGTTTTAAATATAAATATTATTTGAAGTTTTAATTTAACAGTTTAGCTATTATGAATATGAAAAAAAATGATTATTTTTGTTTTTGAATCTTTGTTGTTTTTTTTGACATTTTTTCTAAAATTAATAAAGTATATAACTGACTAACTATTGATATGAAAAAACGGTATACGGATTTGAAAATTATGGCAAGTTTGATCTCTGAAGTTAGCTCACAACTCTCAAAAATGTTCTGTTTAATCAAGCTTTGTAAGCTAGCTGCAAGCATTAAAAATTTTTGAAAAAATGTTCATAAAAAATAGATTTAAATTTAAAAAAAATTTGAAAAATATTATTTATAAATACAAAACAGCTAATCAATAAAATTTATATTTCAAATAATATTAGGTTCCACACTGTTAAAAGAGTAATTAATTTAGGTTGGGGGTATTCTGTACCTAAATGTTGATAAGCTTAATATATTTAAAAAATTTATTTCTTGTTATTTAAAATAAAATTTTGTGATAGGTAATTTCAATAATTTTTTTTATAAATTAATCTATTTACGTAATCTTAAGGTCACAAAATCAGTTAATTAAACTTAGCCATTTCTTCATTATATATAAATATTAGCCAAGTTTGAGTAGAATTTTGGAAAACAAAAAATTATTTGAAGTAAGGACATTGTGTAGATTATTTAATTAGTATCATCATTTTTGTTAATCACTCATTAATTCAACTTGTGTTAATTATTAGTAATTTTATATTACAAAAGTTAGCAAATTAGCAAAATAAAATTGCTGCTCAAATCAAAAGGAAACAACTATAAAATAACATACCCAGATTTTCTAAAATAATTGTATCTGTCAAAATTAGGTATAAGTATTTAAAAGGTTTGAAGTAGTGTGCCATGACAAACATGCCACCGCTTATACAAAAAATGTATAGTAAAGTTGCTATGGCAAATAAATAAGGTTAGTCTTATTGTCAAGATTAAATTGCCAGCATGCTATAAATTCCAAGAAAGTGGCAGTATTTCATTTGACTCATAATGTTGGTAAGTATAAAACCTTTGAACCTCATGAATTTTATATTGCCATGTAGCAACACCTCTCTCCCTATTTAAAAAGAGCTTACACCAAAAAAGTCAAAAGCAGCAAAAAAATTCATTAAATTGATTAAATATAGATAAAAAAATTCAAAAAAAATTTAATGTTAAGATATAAAAAATAGTTTAATTTAAAAAAAAATAATATGAATCATTACTTTATATAAAAATACACTTTGAATTAAAGTATTAGTAACATTAAAAATCTGTAAATAACATATAAGAAGGCTTAAAATGATTATAACTAAAATAGCAAAATGCTCGTACATAATTAATATCCTAAAATATCCAATCAAAATATTAAAAAAAAACATAAGCTATAAATATAAAGTCTAAATCTTACATGTTAAGGTACAAATGTTCTTGTGCTTTCCAAATCTTACATGTTTAGGTACAAAATTAATCATTCGTTCAGCTGTGTCTTATTTCGTTACAGATTAGGCTGCGGCTTACTACAAAAAATTAAGCGCATTTGATTAACAAGGTAGCTAGTGTAAACAAATCTAAAAAATTAAAATATTTTTGGTTATTAATAGTACAAGCTCTTAAATGCCATTTAATTAATCTGCGATTTGGTAGGTAAAAAATTGTTTTAATGCCTGTTGGGGCCCCCAATTTCGTAACTTTCTATAAAGAGCAATTGAGTTTTAATTATTTTTGATATAAAATTAAAAAAAAAAATAAGTGATATTATTTTGAGTATAAATGCATTTATTTGATTTATAATTTTTTTTATTCAGCAAAATACACAAGTAATGCAAAAATTTAATTGCTTTAAATTTTATCTTTGATATTTTAAAGATTTTTGAAATTAACCTTGAAAGTCACAAAAGAATAAATGTCTTTATATGATTAAACATTTTTACTAAGTTTTATTTAAAAACATATAAAATTTAAAATTTCTTTTGCCATTATATGGTTTTTTACAAGCAAGAGGATAAAACATAAAAAAATAAATGTCACATAGTTTTAAAAAACTAACATTAAGTTTACCTAAGCAACCATAATTATTTATATAAACTGCTAAATTTGATGTAAAGTTTCTATTTTTAAGCTATAATAAATTATTTTGTTTGTATATACTTTATTTCCAAAAATCTATATATAAAATACCTGCACAAAGTTTCACACCAACATTTTTATGTAACAATATATTTTATTTAAAGATTTCCTTTTTTATATTTAGATAAATATTTATATAAGGCAAGCCTTAACATAGTTTAATGTCATAGAGTGATTTTTGCGAAATGCTTAAAAAAACAGTGATTAATAAATTTTTTGATATTTTGATTCAAATAGTCATAGAGTGTTAAATATTTTTGTTACTTGTTCTATAGGTATCTTAAATTATAAAAATGCTGGAATCTCCAGACCCTACCCCCCCCCCCCCCCCGACCGCATGTTATTATTAAAAAGTGGGTTATTATATTCTTCTGCTAAACAAGCATATATTTCATTCTAAATGTAATTATTGGGTATTAGGAAATAGGTTAACAAGACCCAGGTGCTGATTTTTCTAAATTTTACACTAAGTTTGTATGGACCTCGTCCTTTTCACTCTTGGCTACGCTATAAATTATTTTATTGCAGTTTCTCTAACTATGCCGAATTAGGCTGTGTAAGCCATTTTTATCATTTTTATGAATTTAAAAAATATAAAACTAATGGGATTTGGCAACATTAGTATGTCAATTAAATGTCCTAAAAATGTATTTTAATATAAAGCACGTTCAGAGTTCAGTCATTTTCAGGAAAATCTTGGATATTTAAAAAAATGTATTGGTTTAAAAAAAACTCTTTAAGAGGTAACAGAGTCATGTTGAATGAATTTAGTTAAAATATTTTATAATATATATCTTTTCTTTAAGCAATTGTACCGGGAATAAGAAAAAATTGCAAACAAAATAGTTAATAATTTTTTGTGTAATCCTAAGGCGCTTTCTGAGTTTATTCATATTTTGGAAAAATTTGAACTAAAAAAAATAAATAAATATTGGTTCAATGTTAAAATTTTCTAAGCCATTTATAATATGCTTATATGGATTTATATAAAAAAATAAATAAGATTATTAACCCGCGATTAGCACTGTGGGGTCCATACGGACCGCAGCACATTTTGAATTTTGAATATCTTCAAAAATGATATATATTTTAAGCTGAAATTTTGCGACTTTTTTCTTAAATATATAATAAAAACTATATATTTGGTCTAAGTCTAATAATAATTTTTTTTAGAAATTAGAAATTCTTTTGGAGTCCATATGGACCCCAACCCCTCAATTTCAATGTTGAAAACTATGTTATTGCCTCCATGTAAATTTTAACTTAAATAATTGCAACCTTATATACTAGTTATTTTTAAAATTATTTTATATATTAAGTATATAAAATGTTTGTATTGTATAATCATAATATGAAATATTTTTTTTCTTTTTAAAATATCTAGATTTTATGGTAAATAATAACCAAAAATAATTTTTTTTTTCAAAATATTTTTCATGGATCTTTCTAAATATGTTTTACTAGACCTAAAAACACGATTTGATTAATAATAACATTTAATTATGATTTATTTAATGTTATATAGAAAAAAGTAAAATTTTAATTTTTCAGATTTTTTCCTACTTTGTGTCAAATAAAATTTGCAATATTCATTAATGATAACCTATATTAGTCTAAAAAAGAGCATGTATTTCTCTTCAAAATAATAAAAAAATAAAGACTATAGCTTTTAAACTTTTGAAATTATAGAAGTTTAAAATTGGGGTCCGTTATAGCATTCGCGTTACACATTTCTCACCCTACCATTCGCGGGTTAAATATACTTATTATACTTTATACGGGTGTAAGAAAATATCATGATAAATCATAAATAATAATTTGTAAAAACTTAAATTTTAAAAATTTAGAATTATTAGAATTTTTATTTTTTTTCAAACGAATGAGCCCCGCGCCTAAAAAACTCTTTTTTAAATTTTCTCCCGAAAATATTGACTTCATAAATATATTTTTTATTTTGCGCTTGATTCATTTTTTCAATAATAAAACTGATTAAAGCCACGTTCAATGTGAGTTTATATTTTCGTAAAATATAAAACTTAGAAGATTTTATTTCAGAAAAAGTATTTTAGACGCGTCTAAAGTTCATTCAGTTTTTCGAAAATTTTAAAAATTATGTAATTTTAACCTTGACATAAAAACGTGCACTTTCTGATCTTTTAAATTTTGAATATAGAATAAAAATTTGAAAATTATGAAAATAAAAATTTCAAATTTTTTAAAAAAATTAATGGACTTTTAACATAACTTATAATCAACATTCTAAAAAAAAAATGCATTCTTTCGCAAAAAATATTTGTAAAATGAAAAAAATAGTTTATTTTGAACGTTGCCTAAAATGAATACAAATTGGTGCCAATCATGATTTAACAATACTTTTTCATTTTTGAAAGTTTTTTAAAAATATGAATCAATTGTAAACGCGCATTATTCTACCCGTTTTAGAAATAAATTAAATATAAAAAAATGCAAAATGATTTTACATGTGCGAAAAAGTTATTCATTTACAGGCGTATATGTGGGCAAAAGATTGAAGTTGGGACCGGTAAGCCCGGCCCGTCCTAGTCCACCCTAAAACGGGTTGCACCGGGCTGATTTTTAATATTTTATTTTGCCGTTATTTTTAATTAACTATTGTTAAGACAGAGCGTTCAGAGTTCATTTGTTTTTTTTTTAAATTTTAAAAATTCAAAATTAATAAAACTTGGAATTTTACAAAAATTATTTACCATGTATCATATTAAATTTATATCTAAATCTATATAAACACAGCTGATTGTCATTTAAAATTGAGAGTTTAAAATTTTTTTTACATTGAACCATATTTTTAGATAGATTTAAATTTTTTTTTTAAATTTCCAAAAAATGAATAAAATTTGAAAGCGCCTGAACTAATAGGATAAATTTTTTGCCACACCGTAAAAGGTATAACTTCTACACTCTGTACTTTGATAATTTCATAGCAAACAAATTATAACTGGCAATATTAAACTTCCGGACAGTATTTGTAAATTCGAGCCTAAAATAAAAACCAAGTTTTGGGTCCGGCGTAAGTTGAATAGTCGGGCGGCAGGGCCGATCAGGGCCCGTTTGGTCTCTCATGTGGGAACCCTAAGTTTGAACAATATGGCGAACGCCTACATAATAGATTTATTTTTTTGATTAACGAAAATATTTCAAAATTATGTTTTTCCTTCAAAATTTAAAAAAACATTTATTTTATAGTTTTTTTGCTAACAATCAGGGTTGAGTTTTTGTTAAAACAGTTTAATTTAAATAATTAAATTAAGAATAAATCAAGTTTCGCGCCCTTAAAAATTTTATTTATTTTTGAAGTATAAAATCTAACCTTAAAAATAGGTAAAAAGTATTTTAAAAAGTTTGTATAAATTATTGTTGCGCTAGAATGTAATTTTTTGTATTTATGATATTTAAGGTCAACAAATATTTATGTTATAAACGTGAATTTTATGAAAACATAAAAGAATGCATCCCCATGATGGACTAATCTCATATATATTTTTCGTTTTCTTAGTATCTTCCGTCTTTGGCTCCTTAGATCCGTCTATATTAAAAAATGGCCTTTTTGACCAAATTGTCTAAATATACCCTAAAAGGAAAATAATTAAAAATCTTTTTTGCATATAAAAATCCCTTGTAACTTACATTTTTAATCACAAAAAATGAAAAATAAATTTTATTAATATATCAAGCTCTTACATCGACATTTAGATAATACAAAATATTTCGCGTCCAAACTTAAATACGACACGATATATTATCGGTTTCTAATAAAAATATTATTTGAAGTTTGAATTTAACAGTTTAAATATTGTGAATATGCAAAAATAAAATTTCAATTTATTTTTGTTTTTGGTTCTTTTGGTTGACCTTTTTTTCTAAAATTTTCAATGTTTATAACTGACTAACTAAGTTTAATAAGGAAAAACGGTAAACGGATTAGATATTCCCTAAGATGGCAGGTTTGATCTCTGTAGTTAACTCTCAAAATATTGTTGGCCTGAGACCTATAAATGTAAAAAATTTATAAAACTATTACAATTTTTAACAATCCTCACAACATAAGCAAGGGTTGAATTTATTACACGTCAACAAATTTTAGAAAGTTTAGAGCTAACTACAGAGATCAAACTGCCCTCTTAGGAATTTTTAAAATCTGTTAATTTTTTCTAATCAATTTAGCAGCTATAAACATTAAAAATTTTAGAAAAAATGTCATAAAACAAAAAAGATTTAAACACAAAAATAAATTCAATTTTTTTTTTGCATTACATCATCTAAACTATTAAATTTATACTTTAAATAATATTTTTATTAAAAACCGATAATATATCGTGTTCGTATTTAAGTTTAAACGCGAAATATTCTGTATAAATGCTGATATAAGAGCTGAGATGATAAATATAAGTTACATGAAATGGAAAAAAGATTTTTGAATTTTTTTTTAGGGTATTCTCGAGGTCGCAAAATTTGTCAATTACGCTATTTTTCGATTAGTAAGGATCTAAGAAGCCGAAGGCGGAAGAAACTACGAAAAACGGAAAATATAAATTAGAGCTTTTATGTTTTTTAAACCTATTTTTTCCGATATTATTTGTTGACCTGTGTTATATTCACATAATAAACTCAATATTCAAAAAAACCTTCAGATTACATTATTATAATCCATCGTTTGAAAATAGTTGTGGGATAATATAAAATTTATTTTAAATAGTCAAAGATTTAAATTAAAAGATAAATCAAAAAAAACTCTCATTATTATTTTCATCAACCTATTATATTGCAAATCTCACAAATATAACTTTTAGAAGTGTAAATAATAAAATTGGCTATTGAAGTAGGAATTATGAAGTGCACGGGTATGTGCACATTAGAGATCCATGTCGGGACCCGAAAGCCCACCTGGCCCAGTGCTGACCTGCCCAATAAACGGGCAGGGCCGAAATCTAGAAAAACCGGACGGGCCGGTCCTGAATTAGTAAAATAAAAAATCATATATTCTCTTATTTTCTTTAACCATCATTTATAACAAGAAATTAAAATGATAAATTTATCATCTACGGTGAAGGGTTATACTCTGTATTTTATTGAAAAGTTTAAAACAACAAATTTTTCGCTTGTAAAAAATTTTCGAGCCGTTTTTGTGAATTCGGACCGAGCCTGGCCAATTAAAAATATTCAGGCGGGCCGGACCGGAAGATTACGACCCGGTTTGAACCCTAGTGTATACCCACGTGGGTATTCGTAGTTAATTGTGCCGCTTAATAACATACCGAAGAGTTTTGATGAAAACTTTTGGGCAAAATTTTTTGTTGAAAAATTTATTAGGTGTATATTAATTTAAATATAATTATATTTTATTCTTAAGCCTCTACATGTTCAAAATCCTCATCCAAAATACGAAAAAAAAAACATCTTTAAATGCTTTTTTATCGCTTCACATATATAAAACATATTTAATTAATTAAATAGCCTAATCTACTTAGCTGGGGAATGTTAACTGGTTCAAATTAAGGTTAGTGTTACAAAATTAATTTTCTAGGACTCTTTTTTTTATATAGGTAATGTTAGTTAACGTTTTATTTTAAGAGAATATAATTTATATTATTTTTATTTGTAATTATTTGGAGACCGACTTAAAATATAACCCGGTTATATAATCTTTTTAAATATAAAAAAATTAAGTCAAGAAAAAGGCACAGCATAATTTTAATTATAATTATGCAATTTTATGAAAAATAAATGTTTTTTTACATAATATAAACTAGAGAAATTTATTGTAATTCTAATTATTGCCTTCTAAAATATAGCGCAGTGAAAAAGTTATTTTGAAGAACATTAAGATTAAGGCGCCAAAAAAACAAAGAAACAATTTCCATATTTTTAGACCAATTTTAAATTTTTTTTAGCTCTCTAACTTTAACCGAAATTATAATATAACTCACTCGCAGTGCTTTATAAGATCTACTAAAACCACCTATTTACCTAATGACCCGAAATTCCTAATTGATAACTTATCCTGTACTATTTTCCTAACGAATATTTATGGTAAATAATAATATAATATTCATATGAATTAGTTATCATTTATAAATTATTAAAAATAATATTATTTAAACCTTGTTAATGTATTAATTATAGCTAAACTTTTCCCCATATTTATTTAAAGATCCACACTTTGCCTCAAACCTTGACAGGTACACTAATTTTTCACCTTGTTATAAAACAAATTGCATTGAATTATTTAAATGGTTTTGACCGGTAATATAAACAAAAAACGCCTATTAATGGGTTTTATAAAGCTTTATTGTAAAAATATGAAACCCTTAAACCAAAAATTAATACATATATTTTTTTTAAACTTCCATTAAGCCAATTTTCATTTCAAAAATTTCTGACTATGTGAATTCGGGCTTATGAGTATTTTTATCTTGCCTAGTTGTCAAAATTTAAAAAACTTTAAATTCAGTTGCTGGGATAAACTTGGAATAATTAAAATACGTAATTTGGAACATAAATTTACATTAAAACTGATCATTTTTTATAGTTTAAGCATAATATAGAATAAAAGTATGTATTTTTTGTTATCAAAATGGCTTAAAAAACATTTAATTAAATCATAAAAACTATTATTTATATGTAAAAGCGATATTAAATTGTGTCGAGTAGCTCACTGATGTAAGTAGGGTCAGATACAGTAAATAAAAAAATTCATTTTTTCATATAGTCCAGAATGTATGTTAAAATTTTTTAATATTTTTTCCGGATATTATAACTAAATAAACATCCCATTTTACCATATAAAAGTTTCCTGGACACCAAAATTTGCATCTTTTTTTACTATATTTATGACAGTCATCGTTAAATCTTTTTTTAGTGCTGACTTTGAAATTTATGTTGTTCTCAATGCCTCTGACTTTAAGCTACTTGTTGCCGAAATAAGATTTTGACATTTTGGTGAATTTTGGGCTGTTATATAAACAAAGGAGGAACTAATTTGAAAAATATATAATTTAGCAAAATATTAATTTAATATAAAGCGTTTTGAATTTTTCGCAATATATATTTTTTATTAATAGTTTATAAAATTGTATTTATTTTATTAACTTTGGACCTATTATAAACAAAAGTTGAGGCAATGGGTAAAAAATCGGGAATCATGATCCAAAAACAAAACCTTTAGAGGCTTTGCTCCGTTTCATGTTTTATCCCCCTCCCCCACCCCCTTCCCTCCTTTTCTCAATAAAATTTAAATTAGTTTAGATGGCGTCTTTTATATATTTGTTTCGTATATACTTTTATTTAAAAGAATAATTTAATTGTAAAAATGTTCAAATATTTTAAAGAATTAAAAACAGGGGTGGGCAAGTTAACCAAAAATAACTAAGTCAAGTGAATGTTAAACCAAATACTTTTATCGAGCTTATAGTTAATAGTTAAAGTTTAACTAAGTTATAGTTAATAGTAAGTTAAATTTTTTAGCTGTAACTATGAATTTTATAGTTAATTTATAGTAGAATTTTTGTTATATTTTATGCTTGAATTGCTTATTAATTTTAGTTAACTATGCTTGGACTTGCATAAACCATTCCTAATTGATTTAAAGGATATAATTCAGTGTTCAAAAGTTGCTTAATAACTAAAAAACCACAACATAGGCTGGCCATTGTTACAAAATTTAACTATGACGTTTTAAAAATTAACTAAGTTATTTTATGTTTAAATCAAAAATATAAACCTAACATAAATATATTTAATAACACTGACAAATTCTAAATAATATTTTATAAATAAAAAAAATTAACAATAACTGTAACTGTAACTTGGTTAAGATATCGATAACTTTTGCCTATCCATGATGTAAAAATGTCAGATTAAGATAATAAAAAATATTAATTTATTACAAAATTTAAAAAATATGCATATTAATTTTTAAAGCTTAGTTTGCAAAACAACCCAGCAAATTGCCCTGGGGCATTCCGGGTTTAAATAACGTATCGTGAGTACCTTATGGCAAATTTCTATAAATTTGCGGAAAATCTATGACATATATATTAGCATATGGGGCTAGGCCACCTTTTCATGTAAAAAAATGTAATATACCACAGGTCAACAAATATCAATGTCAGAAACGTGAATTTTATAAAAACATAAAAGAATGCATCCCGAAGATGGCCTAATCTTATACATATTTTTTTTTCATAGTTTCTTCCGCCTTTGGCTCCTTAGATCCGTCTATAACGAAAAATGGCCTTTTTGACCAAATTGACAGATCTAAATATACCCTAAGAAGAAAAAATTTAAAAATCTTTTTGCATAAAAATTCCTTGTAACTTATATTTTCAATCACAAATAATGAAAAATAAATTATATTAATATATCAAGCTCTTACATCGGCATTTAGATAATACAAAATATTTCGCGTCCACTTAAATACAACACGATATATTATCGGGTTTTAATGAAAATATTATTTGAAGTTTGAATTTAACAGTTTAAATATTGTGAATATGCAAAATTAAAATTTCAATTATTTTTTGAATCTTATTTAGTTTTTTGACCTTTTTTTCTAAAATTTTCAATGTTTATCTGACTAACTAAGTTTGATCAGGCAACGGATTTGATATTCCCTAAGATGGCAGGTGTGATCTCTGTAGTTAACTCATAACTCTCAGAAAATTGTTGACCTGTGATACACAATCCCTGCAAAAGTATAATGATTCCCTTACCTGAGTGCGAGTTTCCGGCTGTGACCTATTGTAGGAGACAAAATACTTGTAAGATTGGTCACGTATGTTATATGGGCGTAACTTAATGAACATGAATTATATGTCTTTTTACAATTTGCAAACAAATATTTTTTAAAAATTTGCGCGTATTTTATTACAACTACCGCCGTAAAACCACATTCAAAATGATTAACTTTCTTTTATTATTAAGCAAGAGAGGCCTTGTATACCATTTAGCCCTAGACCCAATTATGCTTAATTTGCTACTATATGACTTAAATTTACGGTTATAACCGCTTTAATGATGGGTAGTTTGCAGACTTAAAAGGCATCGAGAATACGATATGCCTGACCTTGAGCTTTTAAACCTAGGTAGGCATGGCAAGCGGGTACTTTTTTGTTAATTTGGATGGCGGTTTTTTGCTCCACATTTTTTGGGGGGTGCCGTTCATAACCTTTAAGTTCAGTTAGATTAAGTGCTCTTCTCCGCCAAAACTATAGTATCCATTAAAATGATGCCGCATCCGGAACATTAAAGCATGCATGCTTTACAACACTGGCAAAATTTGCTCGCTGTTAAAAGTGGCAAAGCCCTGATGTGTCGCATCACTTGTGAGAGAACAAACGTTTTAAAAGTTTTTTAGGCTATTTTAAAAAAACTCAGCAAAATACCTCCTTCCTTTAGGTGAATATCACAAGAAGATATTTAAATAAAAGAAGGGGTTATGTATTATATGGATAATAAATGGTCTCTGTTTTTAAGATGCAAGAATACACACATTTAAAGAATACAGTGAAGGTCACACGCGATTATTTTTCATTAAATTCTTGCCTCTTTAAAATAACATTACATTGAAACAATTCCTCCTGAATGAATATTTAATAAAAAAAATGTGTATGTTAATAGAATCTTAAAATTCTTTGGTATTTCAAAATTTATTCAGCAAGATTTTTAAAAGAAAACGGTTGATGAGCTCTAAATCTCCTATCACTATGCTTCAGGCTGATTTATAAGTTCAAAGGGGCTAAGTCCTGACGTGTATGTCCGCGTCCAAACGCAAAATTTCGCCAGCGGAATATTGTTTGGACTTGACCTCAGCGTCCAAAGCCTATAAACCGCCACCGGAATATTCTTAGACGTATAGTCAACGTCTAAACGCATTTTCGCGGCCGGCGAAATTTTGCGTTTGGACAACGACATATGCATCTTTCTCAAGAGGTGTAGGGAAAGGGTTAGTAGGTGTGACTCTAGCCTTCGGCTTGTGTATTCTAAAGCCTGTATGATGTAACATTCCCTTGAATGCGGCATCCAATGGATATCATGATATTGGCAGAATGACGCATTAAATCCTGTTGACCCTGGGGGTGTTGCTGAATAAAAATTTTAATTTCTACAAATATAATAAAGTCCCAATTTTTTTCATTACTTGCCCACCAAATTCTTATATTTCGTATACTTGCATAATATTAAAGGTGATATTTTTTGCGACCTCGTAAGTTGACGAAAAATGATTGTTTTTTTTTAATAGTTAAAATCTTTTCCTTTCTAAAAATAATATTAAGCCTAAACTCAGCAGATTAATACGAAAATTTGCAATATAGATGCTGGACGCTATTATTAAAACTGACCGCGGAAAAATTTAAGGATTATAAAGTTTCATATTTATAACACAGGTCAAAAAATTTTCTAGAGTTATGAGCTAACTACAGAGATCAAACCTGCCATCTTAGGGATTTTTTAATCCGGATACCGTTTTTTTCTAATCAAACTTAGTTAGTCAGCTATAAACATTAAAAATTTTATAAAAATGTCAAAAAAACAAAAAAGATTAAAAAAACAAAAATAAATTGAAATTTTTTTTGCATATTTACAACAGCTAAATTGATAAATTTGAACTTTAATAATATTTTTATTAAAAACCAATAATATATCGTGTTGTGTTTAAGTTTGGACGCGAAATATTCTTTATTAACTAAATGCTGATGTAAGAGCTTGACATATTAAAAAATTTATACAAGGAATTTTTATATGTAATAAAGATTCTTATATTTTTTCTTTTTAGGGTATTCTCAATCTGTCAATTTGGTCAAAACAGCCATTTTTCGATATGGATGTATCTAAGAAACCGAAGGCGGAAGAAACTACGAAAAACAAAAAATATATATGAGATATGGCTATCATGGGGATGTATGCTTTTATGTTTTCTTAAACTTGTTTTTTTGATATTGATATTTGTTGACCTGTGTAATAAAGAGGGCTTGCCCATTAAATTTCTTCGGAAACTGTCCTAAATTAAATGATTTTTATATTTTTTTTTAACATTTTACCTAAAATATGCAAAGATAATTGAATTTATTAAGAAAAGAACTTCAATCGTACATTAAACAAAAACAATGATACTGTAAAAAGACAATGAAAAGATGGTACTCACAACAATCTCTAGGAAAATTTGTTTATTAAAATTAAAATACTAATTACTCCATTAATATCTTACAACGTTAAGCTAAAAATGTGTAAGGTTTAGTTAGTTTAATTTATTAAATTTTTTTTCAAAATCGGTTTGCCAAAAATGTAATTGTCAATTAATAAATAATATGATCATTTTGGCCAATTTTTTGACCTGTGTTATGTAACTAGCTTTTCATTTCTTGTTAGTATTTCCATTGCTTGTTATGTGTTTATTTTTTAGCAAAGTTAATCAAGACCCTACCTTATTATGCTAGACGTCAGCCGTGCGGTGCCCTATCGCAAAAAATTTGGGGCAATGGCATATCGAATGTCATATGCCTTTAAGCGCATTAAATACCCAATTTTTATAATGACTCTACTGCTTGGAACATGGACAAATTTTTTTTGAACTGATATTTTTTCTTTAATCGGTATATTGAATTAAAATATTTAAATGTTTTATGATTATCAAATTAAAAAAAATTCATAACAAGGCACGGTTTGAAAGCATAAAGTTTTACAATTTTGATGCTCTTTTAGTTTTCAAGTTTTCAGCCCGTTAAAAAAGTCACTTTGGCATTATTTGACAGCTTTTAGACATATAATCTGCTGTCGTGCCTAAAAACTGGTTTAATAATGAGGTAGGCCCATAACTTTAGGTGGAAAAAGGTCATTCTACAAAAAAAAAGTTTTTTTAATGATTCATCACATGGAAATATTTTATTTTTTAATAATCTCTATATTTCACGAATCTAAACAAAAATATAGGTTCTAATATATAAGGAAAAAACACAAAGCGGATTTTAAATTAATATTGGCATCTAACTTAAGGTTAAATTTTCACAAAAACTTTAAATTGCTCGAAAAAGTCACCGATTTTTTAGACTTCCTTCTTGACTTTTGGTGACATATAAATTTCAATAATTCATGATTCAACTTTTGATTAAAAAGCTTTTTAACTTTTCTTAAAAATCTTTTTGAAAAGAGATTAATTATATTTTTATAGTAACCTTGCCTTCCAAGAATACAAATTAAAATATTTCTTATGGGCCAAGAGAAATTTTTTCCTAGTTTGGAAAGATCACAGAGCAGGTTTTTGCAAGTCCAAAATATAATTTCTTTTGTACTCAGGTAATTCTCGTCTGGCTTAATATCAATCTAAAGTTCGAGTTTTAGTATTGGATATTAATAACAAAATAGTATTTCCACTATTTAAATTACCTCAAATGACTGCTTATCTATAATGAAAACCCGACCCAGGGCAAGTGAATATTTGTACTTTGACAACGAAGTATACTACAAAGACCTCCATGTGAGACGGCCTCCAGGTCACCTAAATATTCAAGATGTTAGCTATGGCGATAATAATAATAATAATTATAACCCGATTAATAGTAATAGAAATAATAATAACGCCAATGGTAACGTGGTTACTAAAGATGACAGGTTTGATGGTTGCGGTGACCATATTAATAATGATGGCAGCACCCAATCATTAGTTAAATTTTTTAGTAATAGCAACAAAGACGCCAAGTTTTATAATAATAACAATATTAATAATGTAAATGAAAGTTTTATAAAACCTCCTGTTAAAACTACAGACTTTTTAATCCTATCTTCAAATTACGACGGAGCGTCAAACGACAATGTCCAACTCTTTGTTGGTGGCAATCCCAGCGGAAAGAACAAAGAGACGACTCATGATTCGCCGAACGAGCTTCGACCAATCACGAAAGTCAATGGGATCGCCTTGGGAGAGGGGGAAGAGATACCTTCGTTCATAAATCACACGAAAGGTAAGTTTAAAAAATGTACCAAAGGTTCCACCACCAACCAAAATGTTAAGAATGGACATGGTAGTAGTTACCTGGCTCTAAATAAACATGGTTCCGTGACAAAGGTTTTCAATAATAAAGCCACTAAAAAAAGTCACATCGATGTTAAAACTTTGGAGTACTTGGTTGACGCCAATGATATTAACCATTTTACAAATAATAAGGCTAGAAGAAAAAGCCTCAATAATTGTACAAAAGGGATATGGTTAAACTCCTTAAGTCCCTTTAATACTACTACTTCACGAGGACAATTAAAACAAAATGGGGACGATAATTCACCTATACAGAATTTACCTTTGAATAGTTATAATAATAGTAGTAAAAATCACAACAATAAAAGTCACATTACAAATCCATATCCAAATATTAACTCAAACACAGCAAATAATTTTTTTAATAATCGAAATAGCAAAAATATTTGCGATTTAGCCGACGAAGAAGAAGATTTTTACGAGCAACTTGTTGTTGACCCTAGTTCTGTTTCACAAGAGGACACATATGCAACATCTCTAATTCCTAATAATAACAATAATCTCAAATTAGATAACAATAACCGACTCATATACGATACCTCATCGAGTAACACAAGTTACCAGCCTATTACGCGAGACCTGTCAACATCGACAACTACACTTAAACAGTTCCATCGTAATCACACAACATCTGACCCCTATTCGATATCCAGTACACCCCTAACAAGTCAAGATTGCTACTCGACCGATTATTTTTCTCACGCTTATCCACAAATTACTGATATAACTCCCGCAAATACTAAATTTGTACAAACACGAAACAATTATTGTACGGGTAAACCTCCTATAAACGATACTAGTAATTTATACCAAAAAGAAGAACTTTTGTGGCTAGGTCCACGACATTTGTCACAACTCTTTTCAAAAAACCCGACTTTAGAATACCCCTCCCCTACTTCCATAAACGACCCAATCAATAACCAACCTATACTTAAAGATACTTCACCAGTAAGTGCTGACGAGTCTAATAACGGCCAAAGCTTTGGTATTAACCACAATAACCCAATAATCAATTATCAAACAGACCCGTCAACAAGTCAGCTACCGCCTAACGCCACCAAAAAACGGGCCCGCATTAACTCAAACCTACCTACAGTAGCCAGTCATCATCAATCTCATCCACGAGGAAGTAATAGTAGCTCTAGCAATAATAACAGATACACAAATTTCCTGACCCGTCTTCTCGTTCTATTTCTATTTATGGCGCTCGCTTTCCTGGTATCCACCATTGTCATGGCTATACTGTACTCCCAAAGCGCAGCCGGTCTCCGGAAGAGCGCAATGATGATGCCGAGAGATAAGATGGGGACTCAGATGGCCCCTTCGCCGAACATTTACCAGCAAAAACAACCATTTGGAATGTACGGTAACGCAACATCTACCGGAAACGTTAGCGATACATCACTGACTGGGCAGGATGTCTTGGATAGGGTATGTATGTAAACCTATGTTTTCTAATATTAATCTGTCCGGTCAAGTTTGCCGAAGTAAATGAGACTATACAAATTTAGCCTAATTTACTTTGAAAAACTATCCCGAATTATGTAAATTAAAAGCTGTAAAGATATTTTTATATTGTTAAGTGTTATTTGACATATCATTGTTTTCTTATTCTTAGGATATTATTGTCCTCCTTTATGAAATTATAATCATGTTTTTACAGTTCATGCCTGTATGTTTAAAGTCAGATAGATATATCATTTCCACAGTGCTAATTATATTAAATACAACCCAGTTTTGATAACCTATCTCAGCCGATAGTCAGACCGGGTCGTCACAAGATGGATTCTTATGCAAGAATTCAATGAGGAGAAAATTATGACATTGGGGGAAATAATTTATAATGTTATTTCATATATATTTTCAACTTTTCTAAGTTTCTTCAGACTTTGGCTATTTTTGGGTATATATCGAAAAATGGCCAAATTTGACCAAATCGACGGATTTTGCGACACCAAAAACACCCTCCCTAAAAAGAATATTTAAGATTTTTTTTCATATTAAAATCATTTGTAACTTTTATTTTTTCATCAAATAATAAGAAATAAATGAGTGGTAAAAACTCTTACATCAACATTTAGGTTATATAGAATGTATGGCAACCCAACCTAAATAGGACACAACATATAATCGGTTTTATAATAAAAAAAAACATATTGAATATTAATATTTTAAATTTTATAGCTTAGCTGATTGAAATATAATTGTTATAAATATTTTTTTGTTTTTAAATCAATTATATTTTTTTAATACAATATTTCAAAAATTTGAATGGGTATAGCTGGCTTAAAATGTTTTAGAAAAAACGGTTAACATTTGATAATCTCTAAAAATGGCAGGTTTGATCCTCGAAGTTAGCTCACTTAAAAATGTAGTTGACCTGTGTTATATAGAAAAAAGGCTTAAACATTTTAACTCGTAAATACTCACCTCCCGTCGCCTAGAATAAATTAATGTTTTTTTATTCTTTAAGGCGCGTTCAGACTTCAATAAGTTTTTAAAAAAATTCCAAACATTTTAAAATTTTTATATTTTGACATTAAACACATTTTAACAAAAGTCGCCAATCTTTGTCATTAGAATTTGAGATAATTTTTCTGGAAATTTTTTTAAAAAATTTTGGAAAAAAGAATACTATATTAAAATTGTTGAAATTCCCGAATTTTTAAAATTTTTTTGAAAAAATGAATTAAGTCTGAACGCGTCCTTACCAAGCAAATATAATTTTTGTATCCTTAAAGCTCCAAACCAGCGATATAATTGATCATGCCCGGGCCGACGAGGAATCCGGTGTCCCTGACGCCAAAAAGGATAAAGTGGCACATCAAATCAAACTATCTGAAGAGGCCGACGAGGTTGAAGGTAAAACACGGATTGAAGAAACAGCGGGGACCGAACATGGAGAAGTGGCAAAAAGTTCGAACCTAACGGCTCATGAAAAATTTTTGCAGGAATATCTCAAGATTAAGTTAGATGATAATGTTATCCCGTTCCATTACCGTGTCCAGTTTCTACCCCTACTTAATCACGATGCATCTAAAGATGTATTTACCAGCGATGAATCCTATTTAAAGGTCTCACTCAATATTTATATTTTGGAATTTCTTAAAAATAAAAATTTTAAACATAAGCTTTATTGATAATACAAAACAAAGGATTTTTAAAAATTTCAATAAAGAAATTTCAATCTTTACCGAAGTATCTTAACTTTGGAAATTAATTTAATTGTCAAATTTGGTTATAAGTTAATTATTGTAAGCCTCTTGAAAACAGATATTATGGGCCGTACCAGGTGGTGGGGCCGATTTGACACACACTTCCTTTTATGCCTAAGAATTATTATTTAAAAAAGTGGTTAATTTTTATTTATGCCCTACCCCTAGCTTCCCTTAGGTTAAGCCCAGCATTTTTTATGCTTAGTTACAATAAAACCGACAGAAAGTAAACTTATAATTAAAGACAAAACGTTATGTTAGAATTTGCCATCCCCATTTGAAAAATTCTGGATGGCCTTAACCCTAATAATTCCTACTATCTACAATTTTATGATTTTCTATTTGAATAAACAACAGAACCCAGATATATCAAAGTACACTTTACAATACGGCAATTACGATTTCAAACGCGATAACGAGTATTTTGCCCAAGTGTTTCGTGATATCAAAAATTTGCACGAATCCAAAAAGTTGCGGCTTGTTAAATATGGTAACGCAACTGTTGTAAAAACCGAAAAATCAGAAAATGTTAGCAATATTTTGGCAATTAGACGCCAGGTAACAGACAATTCAGAGAGCAGTGAAGATGTTCGAAGTAATATTACTTCTAATAAAAACAAGTCATTGACCGCCGCAGGTAAAAAAAACGTAACTTCAAAAGAACTAACCTTTAGTGATACCCACAAAATTTTTGCGTTTTTTGGCACGTCCCGTATCTACTTTCGCATAGTCGATAACGCCACTTCTCTCCTCAAGTTACATGCTAAAAAGAATTTGTTTATACAGCCCAAAAACCAAATTGTTTTACGAGAGGTGCATTTAGAAGCGTTTAACATAGATGGGAGGTCCGATACCAATGGCGTCGAAAAGGATACAAATACAGTCGACAAGTTTACCAACGAGATGGACAACCTTAAAAATTACGCCGAAAAACATGAGCAGGATAACGAATTAGCTGAATCTGTACGAAGCAACCTTACCAAATGGACTAAATTGACACGTCCGACATCGGAATCGGAGACCGGGATAAAAGAAAGTAAAAATACCAAATATCGTGGCGTAGTTAGCAATAAAATCATCGATAAACGTTCATTCATAACCTCTGCATCAACCTCGGCCAACCAAGAAATGGAAATTAGCGGTTTGGATCAGGTTCCCATCGAATTTAGGTCCTCCTTTATTGAAGGCGAAAATGCCGACGAAATTGGGGTTGATTCCGTCGGCGCTATCGATTCTTCGATGAGGGAAGTCGTAAATAATCCAGGAAGTAGTGGCAAAATAAATGAACCTATACCATCATCCCCCCTATTAAGTAGAGATGCAACTGCCATACTTTTGCCCAGTGATGATATGAACAATAATAATAATAACGGAGATGGTGGCCAAGAGGCACTTTTAGTTAAGGAAGGGAGCGATACCGATACATCAATCATCGATACCGAGGACAATGAACGATTCATAGCAAACTTTGAAACGAAATTAGTTGAACGGTTGAGAGATGGCGAACACTCGACCGAGGTAGAGCCAATCGCCAAAAACAATAATGTCGGGCACAAAGGAGATCGCCAGCCTGCTCGGCAAAGAGCAGAGACATCAATTACAGACGACAACGATCATGTAGCAGACGACGAGCAAATTGGTAAATCTATGCAGGTGAACGGATACCAACAACAAGGAGCCGCAGATGCTTCACCAAATGTGGACCGTACCAATGAGAGTGTAAGCGACGATAACGGTGACCGACGAAAGTTATGGCTCAGCGAAACGAACGCAAACGCCGTACATAAATTCGATCCGGAGTTGATGGTGAAAGATGAAAGCGATGACCAACAAAAGAGTGGAGATAATGAGGACAGTAGTGTGGAGGATTCCACGGGGGAAATCATCCGGGCGACGCGATACACGTTAGGACATAAAATTGAAATCCAATCGGTGGAGAGGGAAGAGAAATATGATTTTCTTAAATTACGGACAAAGGAAGAGCTCAAACCCGACACGATGTACGTCTTGGAAATTCCCTTTAGGAGCGAAATTAAAAAAGATCTCGCTGGATTATACCTTTCCAGCTACAAACACAAAAACAACGAACAGTTAATATATAATTATTTCATATGTTCGGAAAATATTCATATGATTTTATTGACGAGTGTTTGGATGTTGCCTTTTTAATTTAAAAATTTTAAACAAATTTTTCTCGTTCTTAAGGTTAGATTAATAACCAATATATTTAAAAAGAAAATTTTAATAAAATGGCCGATAATATTAATATTGAATTGTGAATTCTGTGATCTTTTTATAAATTACATCTCTTGTGGTATTTACTTTGTTAAATATCAAGAAATTGTGAAGCAGTTTGATTGATTAAATAGCCAATTCATTTAATTTTCTAATTTATAATATAACTTTGTGGTAATTTACCAAAAAAGAATTCATTTCTATTGCTTATTAATTCTTTTAAACCATGGTTTTGTCAGTGCTATTTAGTAAAATTAAATACACTATGCAAAATAAATTTTAGACAAAGATTGCTTAGACTTGTTTAAGTATTTTATGGTAGACCATTGATTTTTGGATTTTTTCCTTAGTGGCAAAATTTTTTAGATATTACACTCACTAAAATCTTTTATTTCACTCCTTTTTGGCACTTAAAGGCTATAGTGGAATAGTACGAATGTAATATATAATTCCTAAACGACGCTTCCTAACTAAAGGGATAACAATGTTAATAATTAGATTTAACAAATATATTTAATATAAAATTAAATGATTTTTTGTGTCACTGTGTGTTGTAGAAGTGTGGTTCTCACTTATTCTTTTTCTTTTATTACTTAATTCTGTTATTGGAAGAGAGAAAAAAATGTGCGTAAACCTGAAACGACGCATAAATTATTCAAGATTTTTTAGACATTTCTAAATTCAAGTTTGTATTCTACCTTGAAAAATGTAGTTATTTAGGAGTGGAAAAATAAAAAAAAGGTTTTTCTAATTATTTAGGTCATATTTCACAGAGTTCTTGCAATGAGAGAAAACAAAAAAAGCAAAAAATTTATTATAAAATACTCCATACATTTTTTTTTTGATTCCCCAATAAAGGTCCAGTCTTGCTTGCTGCACAGTATTATTTTAAATGTGTTTGTATTATTTGTAAATTAAATGCCAACGTCACCTCTTTTTAGATTTGTATTTTTTTTCGTGCATAATGATCAAAGTAAGAGACAATGTTGGCGGAGATATGCCTATTTTGTATAGCCCGTATGGTTATGAGTTTTAAAAATAGTGAGGTTTGATAATTTTTAAATTATGATTGCACGGAGTATTGAAATTATCTTAAACACTGGTAGATAAGATGATGTGAACAAAATAAATGATTTTCTTAATCATAAACGAATAAAAAATTAAACAAAAGCATCTCTAAAAAATTATTAAAACAAACTTTAAAAGGCTATTTTAAACAATTTTATAAAAACATCTAGAGCTCTAGGTAAATTTAAGTTACCTTCCATATCTAATAACTATTATATCCTATCAAAGTCATTTAGCCGTAACCCAATTTGAATCAACCGACGCTCGAAAGGCTTTCCCATGCTTCGACGAACCACGCATGAAAGCTACTTTTGATATTAGTATTGTAACACCTAGAAGATCGGTCAGTAACGCACCTCAACTAGGATTTCAACCAACGTAATTTTCATTTATTTTTTTTGGGTTCATTGAAACAATATTTTTATTTTTGATGATCTTATTTTAGCTGTTTATAACAGAAGTCAATATTCACAACAAAATTTGGTCGACCTTAAGCATCATTTATGGCCACTATCGTTTTTGATCAAATTTTTGGTACTGATTACGAATATAAAGCCAAAACTTTAGTCAATGCCTCAGATTTTTAGTTATATTTAATGTCAAAAATAAGATTGTCCTGTTTTTGGGTGGGTTCTATATTTTAAAACCTATGGATAGAAACAAAAGCTCAAAAATTATTTAGATTAAGGAAACATTCATTATTAATAAAGCTTTTAAATGATAAAATTTAATATTTTTTATTTGTATGTTTTTGTAAAATTAGTGGTTTTCATCATAAAATCCGTTTTTTGATCCTAAATAACTTGAAAGTAAATTGCTAATAATTTTAAGTTATTACCTTTTTTAGATATGTTTTTATAAGGAATCTAAATATGCCAATAGATTTTTGGAAAAATAGTTTAAGAAATTTTGTATATTTTTTTCTGAAATTTGGACTCAGTTTAAAAAAATGGAGGATTGGGGAAAAAACTACTGGTCCGTTATCGCAAAAAAATTATCTACAAAACCTTGTCGTTCATATTGCTTTTTTTTATTGTTCAGTGTCATTCAATTGCAGGCAATTTGAATTTTTCAAACTTATTTCTGAATTTGTTCTTTAAACAACCTAGGTCTTCACTCAGATTGCAATAAGTTGCGAAATCACAAATATTTGTTATCTATCAACAAAATAAGTGAGCTCACAGGAGTTCAAAAATATGAATCTTTAATTTATATCCCGATAAAATAAAAATATTTTAAAATTTAGATTTTCTAATACAACAAAAATTCAATATAAATATTATAGTATTTTTCGCCATATATAGTTTTATTTTATTTAACTTATTAATAATATTAGCAATAAAAAATGATTCAATTATAATAAAAATGGAAAATCTGTTATTCTGAATGTAGAATTAACCGTTTTATCAAACGTATTTATTTCCCTGACATAACTTTTAGAGGAATCCCGGGATACTTTAGACACATTTACGATACATCACCACACATGTCGACATACCTCGTTGCACTAAGTGAAAACGATTTTGAGGTCGTTCATGGAGACAAACCGTCCAGATCTGGTGTCAAGGTCAAATAAAGCTTTATCATAAATTTCTAAACCATTTAAATTTAGGCGTTTGGAAATTATTTTTTTTTTACTTCTTTATAATAGTTTTATCCACATTTTTTTCGTACGTTATATTTTCGCCCTATGAATGTTTTATATAATTTAAAAAAAAAATTTTTTTTTTAATTTTGTTTTTTAAATTACTTAGGCAGGAAAAATACTATCTGTGCTTGAAAGAGTAGCAATTTTGCGAAAACGCTTTTAAATAAAAATTAGAATTTTTTGAAAAATTAAAAAGAAAATTTTAAAGTAAATTGCGCCCCATTTTAATCTTCATCTAAAATTTATTATCACCCAATAGTTTTCTATATGGGTCCGTAAGGAGTTCGTGCCTCACGCAGCGTACGCGATCGAGATAGCACCCAAAGTTCTAGACTTTTTCGAGGATTACTTTGGTATCAAATACCCTTTAACCAAAATGGGTAATATATACCTTTTATTCGTCTTTGGGCTATTTATAATTATCGATTGTAAAGCTATGAAAATATTTTGAAATAAATTGCCACAGAGTACATAATAGTTCAATTTAGCTTAATTACCACATGCACCTGTACCACAGGAGATTAGAATAAGTTTATAACCTTACCCCCCCCCCCTCCCGGACCTTTTTGTACTAAAGGGCAACACCACTGGCAATGCTTTGGGGCTTTCGGCAATTTTAAGTAGGCAACGAGGGGTTATAATAACATAATAATGAAAAAAAATGTTTGCTTTGGGCACTTGTTGGAACCATTTTGCCTAGGGGGCGCCAATAGACCACGGACCCAGCCTGGCCCCTTCGTAGCATTATATAAACTGGACTGACTTTTTTGCATATTTCTATTTTTTCGAATTTTTTTTACACTTCGACCAATAGATATGATGGCGGTTCCGGATTTCAGTGCAGGTGCCATGGAAAACTGGGGCCTCATAACTTATAGGGAATCAGCGTTACTATACGATCCGAAAGTAACGTCGTTATCGAATAAAGAACGGATAGCAAGCATCATTGTACATGAATTATCGCATCAGGTTGCAAAACTACTCCTAAACTTCTATTTTTTTGGGTGGGACTAGGGAGCAGTAAAATTGCTTTGTTGCGACGTCCTTAACTCTTGGGGTCATATGTTTATTTAATATTTAATTTAAAACAAACTATAACTTTAAATAATTAGTAAATAGTATATCCTATATTTATCCTTTTTAAGTTTGGAAATGTTTTTGTCGTTTTTTTCATATTTCATATGGTATAGATTTGTCATTGCATTCCTAAAATATATATTTTAAAGTTTATTTACATGTTTTCAAGTTTTAAATATTTTAGTAACAATAACGATTTTGTATATTGGACCTATATTTTTTGCTGTAAGATAATGATTCTAAAATTAACTTTGTTTAATTTCTCCCAAGTGGTTCGGTAATTTGGTGACAATGAAATGGTGGGACGATCTTTGGCTCAACGAAGGCTTCGCTTCTTATATGGAATACCTGGGAACACAGGCCATACACCCTGAGTGGGACATTGTAATTTTCACATTTTTTTCAGTCCGCTATAACCAACCAGGGCTGCAGCTGATATTAAATTTTGAGCCTAGCTAGGCCCCTTGGTCAATCCCAATATTATTGGCTCATCTAGATTAATTCTTCTTTTCAAAAGTTGAAAACTTGTACAAAAAATTGATATTATGCGTTATGAATGACCTAGATAAAGTGTATTAGGTGAAGTCAGCCCTTCCATAAATTAAAGCAAACAATTTTGTCTTGGCTAGATTATTTTTAATCTCTGGGCCCACACATTGGGGCCTCTGCGTGGAAAACGTGATATGTGATGAATCATCAAAAAGGCCAAACACTCGATAACAAAAAAACAACAGAAAATTTTATTAACAACGCATATTAGAAAACTCGTTTGTAATTCCGACCCAGCGTATTTGAAAAAAAAAATACAAAAAAATAATAAAAAAATCATGAAAATATCGTAATTTTCAAAGTTTTTAAACTTTAGTTTCCGCCCTTAAAAAGCCCAAAATTCTCAATAATAGCAAAATTATTTTTGACAAATCAGGAAGTGGCTAATATTCTAAATTTACATTCGTAATTAGCACCAAAAACTTGACTTAGAACGTTAATTGCATATATATTAAAGGTCGTCCAAATTATGTTGTCCGGTGTGATATTTCTCCTACCTTTATATAGTCTAGTGTAAAATGAGTATAATTTTCAAAGGTGTGATTCTGAACTTTTTTAACAATTTGGCTTAATATTTTTGTGTAATTCTATTACATAATTATTAGGTATATATCGAATATTTACAATAAAAAAACAAAACCATTTTGCACAATGATGTATGTTGTAAAGTATATTAATAGGAAGTTGATGAAATTAATGAATGAATTTAAATAATGGTTTGTCTTAATTGTCATGTTATAGACATCGATATTTCCAATCATTGACTTACAGCAAACATTTTCGAGTGATTCTCTGACCCATTCGCACCCTATTCACGTACCCGTTGCAAATCCTGTCGAAATCGGGCAAATATTCGATGTTATAAGTTATTCGAAGGTAACCTTACAGTATAGGAAATGTGAAACGTTAGATTAAACTCTGAAATTTGTAGTTGAAAGGTTTTACTCAATAAAATTAATCCATAAAATTATTTTTTAATTTGGTAAATAAATATTTTTTTCAGAATCGCGTCAACTCTCATTTTATATAATTTTATTCCAACTATTCTTGCTTATTTGTTTAACTTTAGGGATCAGCTGTTATTCGCATGATGAATAACATTATCGGGGAGCAAAGCTTCAGGACAGGGCTCAAGGTAAGTTCTGATATATTTTGAGAATTTATTTCAATATCATTAAATTATAAAGTTTTACCATACTTATATACTGGTGTTCCTGGGAATCCATTATACGCAAATTTATAGGTAAGTGGGGAGGTTTAAATTTTTTAGGACGCCTTTTGGAAAGTTTTTACGCCTAAGATTAAGTAGACACGGAATTTTTTCCTAGTGTCAATTTAAAAATTAAAATTCTCTTTAAACGCGCCCCCGTCTTTTTTTTGGATTGAGAGTGCTCTAGCATTAACCAGATGCCGGCAAAGTGGTGTATCCCTTAGGGACCTATGTTTATATGAATGTTAAACGTTCGTATACCATGTAAACATTAAAAATGTGTTTGCAAGCATTTTAGCCATACAGATATTTATACAGGCGTTTAATCCGTTAGCGAAGTTTGGACGCTAGCATCATATGTGGCTTCATCACCGGTAGATATGATGTTACAAATAAAAATACCGAGAATTATTACTTAACAAATAAATTATAAATAATATTTTTAAAGTAAAAACACTACAATTAAAATTCAAAATTTTAAAAGATTGGCAACATTTTAATTTTCATTAATTTATTTGTGTTAGTAGCTAATTTTTTTTTAATATTAACCAATTTTTATGTTTAAGATTAAATACTGGGCATTATATATTGGAGGAGCTGGAGTAAAAAATAAATTGATGCCCATTTTTATTAAACGTTTTTGGGCAGTCTTGGATCGTGTTGTCATTTTCCATGCTTTATAAGTTAAAAATTTATTTCACAACAAACCAAATATAAATTATTTGCTATATATATATATATATGAAACCGTTGGAAAATATCGAAGGACCAACGGGAATAATGCAAACCTGCTAACAAAAAAAAATCTAAAATTTTATTTTTAAAATTTTTACAAATATTTTTATATTGAAAGGATTACCTGAATACACTTCAATACAAAAACGCCGACCACGACGATTTATGGCATCATCTACAAAAAGTTGATTTTATATATCTATTGCTGTCCAAATTATATTTTGATATGCAATAAAATTTTGTTTTATAAACATACATATTACTTGGTTTAAGCTTCTAATTTTTTTCTGCAAGGCTTCGAACGCTGAAGGCCTGAATCTAAAAGAAATTATGGATACTTGGATTTTGCAAATGGGGTACCCATTCGTGTATGTAACTCGATCTTATGGACAACCGGAAGCACCTGATTGGTCTGTAAAGGTTGAGCAATTCTACTTTTTGGCTAATCGGACTGCTAAATGGTCAACGAAATACATTTCGCCCTACAAGTATTTATAAATAACAATTTAGTCAATAATTTTTTTGATTCTATAGCTCCATTTTTTGTTTTTGCAATGTTGTCAAAAATTAAAAATTTTGGCATATCATGCTATATTTTACCTTAAATACGTTTCCCCTAACCCGGCATCGATAAAAATAAGAGATTCGCTAACATATCACTTACCGTAATTGGTTTTATTTTGGGCTTATTGTTAAAGGTCTAAGGCGAGCAGGCCAACACACCTTACTTTTGTTGCCCGTTTTTTACCGTTGAAGGGGGCTTAATCAAAATTTATGAGGTAGCAAAGCAAATATGACACTTGGTACTCTTCTATGCTAAAAAAATAACCGCTGAAAATATTATACGATTTTATGACAAGGGGTAGGTATTATTAAATTTATTAAGCGCCAACTATAGGCTCTCTCGCTCCGACCTGGTCAGGTGGGCGACAGATTACTGTGCATGTGTTTCTTTTTCCTTTTTTAGAAGTGCTAGGAGTATAAGGTCTCAAAAAAGTATTAAAATGGTATTATAAATATGTGGGTCTTGGGTCCAAAAAGGTGTCAATTTAAATAAAATTTTTATTGAAATGCAACTTATTTCTTCAATCTTAATAAATACAATAGTCCTGAAGTTCAAAAAATATATTTAATGATGACAATAGGCCAAAAACCGATTAAAAAATATATTTTAAACAATAAAAATTTATTTGCACGCTCTTTTTAATACTAAAATTCTATAAATTTGTTTATTTTCCAATAACATTATCTTGTAATTTTATCATGCATAAGGGCTGAATGTATTTAAAAAACAGTAAGGCGCGTTTAGAGTTCATTAGGGCGACTTCATTTGGTTTTTACAAAAAAAAATTTAAAAATTTTAAATTTCTAAAATTTGAGCTCTTACATCTAAAATTATTAACCATTGTTTTTACAATATTTTCTCACACTCGGATCAGTTGCTCTAACTATATTTAGGAATTTTGATAAATTTGTATCTAATACATAGCTGATCATTTTAACAAGGCTATGAGAAAAATTCTAACCGTTAAAAATTTTTTTCACATTAGACCAATATTTTTTTAAAACAATTTTAAAATAAAAAATTCTTCTAAAAACGAATAAAGTTTGTACTCGCCGCGCCCTTAAAAATTTAAAAAAAACATTGGTTTAATGTTGAAAATTTTAGCCTTAAAATTTTTAAAGAAATTATGTTAATTCATAAACAGCTATTAAATGGATTTATATAAGAATCCAATAAGATTTTCTATATATATTTAGAGCTTGGTGCGCGTGCAAAAAAATATTGTAGAAAACAAGAATTTTTAATGTAAAAACTCAAATTTAAACAGTTTTGTTTTTAGAATTTTTAACTTTTTTTTTGAAAAAGTGAACTCTGAACGTGCCCATAAGTAGAGGCAATTTATTTAGTTCAAAAAATGTAAAAAAAAATGGGGAACACTAGCGCAATCAAACTTCATTCAGTCTTTCGCATTTTAAAAAAAGTCGCTAAATTAATAAAAAATACTTTTAAATAAAAGTTTCTAAAAAAATTTTGATAAAAAATAAAGTTTGTAAAATTTTTAGAAATATCAAAATTTTAAAATAAAAAAATTAATGAACTCTGAGCGCGATTTAAATAAATATGATTTTGAGCAACGTGTATTTAAATTTTTTTCAATATTTTAAACTTAAGACATTTCATATTTATTTATTTTATGATTAATATTTACGTATTTATCAATTTTATAGTTACACCTGGTACATCCCATTTACCTTCATAGTAAAAACTTCACCAAACACCGTTTCACATCCATATCAAGTTTGGATGAACCGGACTTCAGGTAAATTAAAAGTTATAACCTAGTTTTAGCTGTTTTTACTAAATTTCTGAAAATTTTGTCAATTTCTGTATTTAAAAACAATGTATATTATCTTTTCGTTTAAGCAGCAACGGTTGTTTAATTTTTTAAATAGTTCGCAATTAATATATTCTTTATAAACTTTCAATTTCACATTGGAAACAAAAATTAAATTTAGATAATTTGTTCGTTAATATCAAGCGAAAATATATTTTGTGTTAAATGAAATTAATTATTATTGTTTTAAATAGGGGCTCACTTTTTAATTAGATAATTTACAATCAGTGCTGGGAAAACAATGAGCCAAAAAACTTTGGCTCATTTTTTCCCCCAAAACATAGAGAAAGAAAAGGAGCTACAAATAAAGGGCCAAAATAAGAATTTAAAAAAAAGCCCTTACTAAGAAAAAGGGCAAAAAAAAACCCCCACAAAAAGTGGCTCTTAAAAGAGCCCCAAAAAGCCCATTTTATGTTTTTCTTATAAAAAAAAATTTTGATAATAATGATGGGTGGGTTATTTATTCTTAAAGCTCCTAGGAGTTTTTTTTAAGAAAAGGGGCTTTTATTAAACATGCCCCTTTTCTTTAAGCAAGAAAAGGGGCTTTTCTTTTGCCATGCCCACGAGTGTGTGTGCATTTGGAAAAAAAACTCAAAAACTTGTTTAAAAAAAAGCCCATTTAGTTTTTTTCCCAGCCCTGTTTACAATACAAATACTAATATATTTTTGTTAGCGCTTATCAATTTAAACGCCCAAAACCAAATCATAGCAGCCTCACAACGACACACCGGCAATGGGTATTCAATTAATTTTGCTGACTCGGGAAAAGGACGTAAACGGAGATCAATTGGCATCAATGTTAATAATTATAATAATGATGATAATGAGAATAGCGTAAATAAGTCAAATGATAAATCAAATAATAACGATATTAATACTATTAACAATTTGATGCCCGGAGCACCTTCAGACCCCTGGAACTACTTAGCGCCGGATAATGTTTCGGATGGATTTTCACCCACTGATTGGATCTTGGGAAATGTGAATCAAACTGGGGTCTATCGTGTCATGTATGATCGGCACAATTGGGAATTGCTGATAACTCAACTCATGACGAACCACAAAGTTTGTTAGAATTTTAATTCTTAGATATTCAATAAATTTTTAATTCGGATTAAAGGTTATTTTAATTTTTTTTTTGGAGGGGGGTGGAAAAATTTGCTCGTTTGATCCAAAAGCTAGCCTATAAATAAACTGGGATTGGGATTATCAAATACACCAGTAATTTTTAGGAAGAACAGATGGTTCAGTGCGTAAATGAGGAAAAAGTATGTTGATATGGAAAATTAAATTGTCCGCACTGATGTCCGTAATTAATGGATATTTTATTAATCACAGTCATTCCGATTGAATAATGTTGAAAAACAAAAAAATATAAGTTAAAAAACAAATTAATTGGGTTTTTTAAAAAAAAAAGCTTGCTCTAAGAGTGTTTATATTTTCCTACAAATCGTATCATATCATATAAAATAATCTGTTCAGGTTAACATAAAATTATATAAAATTTATTTTCATATAAAATTTATTTTTATATAAAATTTAGATGATCAGCACCATCAACCGGGCACAAATACTCGATGACCTGTTTAATTTCGCCAGGTATAAAAGTTGCTTCTGTTAATCTATCTTGTGTTAAATTAAGTATATGATTATAGAGTAAAATTTTTTTATATTGAAATGATATTTACAATGATTGAATGAATGTTATAGAGCATCTTATATGAGCTACGACATTCCGATGAGAGCCACAAAGTATTTGATTTACGAGACGGAATACTTACCTTGGTACACCGTATACCACAACGGCTTTGAGTACATCGGTGAAATGTTGAAACGTCGACCAACCTTCGGCTACTACAAAGTTTTAATTTTACGCTTTTTTTTCGCATTTTTGCCTCTCTAGGGCCATTTACTGCCAGGGCCGGTCCGTTCATAGGCTTACCAGCAACGTTTATGGGCAATAGGCGATTTTTAACTATAGTAAGATTATTTAGCTTAAATCACAGGTCAACAAATATTAATGGCACAACCGTGAATTTTTTTTTATCCCCATGATGGCCTTATCTTATATATTTTGTTTTTTTTAGTTTTTTTCGGCCTTGGCTCCTTACATCCGTCCATATCAAAAAATGGCCTTTTTGACCAAATTGACAGATCGTGAATACCTCAAAAATAAAAAATTCAAGAATCTTTTTTTCATATAAAAATTCCTTGTAACTTATATTTATCATATCAAATCTGAGAAATAAAATTTTTAGTATATCAAGCTCTTAAATCAGCGTTTGAATAATACAAAATATTTCGCGTCCAAACTTAATTACGAAAAGATATATTATCGGTTTTTGATAAAAGTTTTATTTAAAGTCTGAATTTAAATAGTTTAGCTGTTGTAAATATGCAAAAAAAACAATTTATTTTTGTTTTTGAATTTTTTTTGTTTTCATCGCATTTTCTCTAAAATTTTCAATGTTTATAGCTGACTAACTAAGTTTGATTAGAAAAAACGGTAAACGGATTAAATCACTAAGATGGCAGGTTTGGTCTCCGCAGTTAGCTCATATCTCTCAAAAATTTGTTGACATGATTAAATTAGGCGCCTTAAAAGAATTGGCTTAGGGGCGCCAGTGAGCTAGGAACCGGTCCTGAGTATTTTTCGTGAGTTTATTTTCAAACTTGGGCTGCACTTTTGGGTCCTGACGGTTCCCCAGGTTTTTGTTAATAATTTTGAACCCGTTGTTATGACTTGAATTTAAAAAATATATTATTAATCCATAATTAATTTAAGTAATATATAAAATTTATTCAATAAAAAGAGGATAATTATTTACTAAATTTAGTATAATAAAAACTAAATCCTCATCTATGTTTGTTATAATTAAGTAATTTTATGATAGTATATTTGGAGACACAAATTAATTTCTTATCTTTTTTAAACATTTTAGGATTACATGCAAATGTTAATGTATCCACAATACCGAAAACTTGGCTGGAGAGTTTTCCCTGACACCGAATTAAAATTCACGTAATATACAAACTTTTGATAAATAATTGCAACTAACAAAATTAGTTTAAACCACAATATTTTTTTGGTCATTTTATTTTATCAATTAATAGCAATCTTAAAGCTTGAGAGCCTTATAAATTTCTTTATTAAAAATCACGATGATTAAATTATGTAGGAAAAAACATTCTTCCCATTTACAAAATTGTTTCTTTTTATTAGGGCGTGTTCAGACTTAGTTCATTTTTTCAAAAAAATTAAAAATTTTTAAAAATTTTAAAATTTTTACCTTTTGACATTGAACGCTTTTTTAAAAAAAAGTCGCCAATTTTTGTTACTAGCATTTATATAGTTTTAATGAAAAAGTTTATAAAAAATTATGAAAATAAAAATAAAATTTCAAAAAATTTGAAATTTTTATAATTTTTAATTTTTAAGAAATTAGAAATGAGTCTGAACGCGCCCTTAAAAAAAAATTTATTAAATTCAATATTAGGTTGATGCAAGAAGAAATAATTCGCATCTCGTGTCAACACGAGATTATGGATTGCATATTGGAATGCAAGAAGAGATTCCGAGACCTAATGACAAATCCGAATATTAATACGTAAAAATCTCATATAGTTTCAGTAATTTGGGCTTTAGTACCAAACTGAGTGATGTAACGTTTTTTTTAAAAGGGCCACATCTAAACAATTTTACAAAAAAAAATTTAAAATGAACAAAATTGATTACAACTGCCTTATAATTCCGGGTTATAAATTTGAGTGGTTAAATTTTTTCCTCTAAGGGCGTTTTTAGATGTTATTTTGTTTTGTATACTTTGAGATTTTTTTAATATGATATAAAACACCTTTATACAAAAAGTTGCCCTTCTTAATTATTAGCATTAAAAATACACTCCAATATTCTCTTAAAAAAATTGGAAAAAAATAGTGAAAAATATCTTAATCTAAAGATTTTTGAAAACAATAATGAACTTTGACGCGCCTTAATAAAATATGGTCGTTTTCGTAAATTTGCAATTTTAAACAAATTTACATATAACTTTAATCATTGAGATTTTTTTTAATTCTACCTGCGAATAAGATAAATCTATTAGCCGGCTGCTTATTACAAAAAACTTTAAACATGTTTGAAAATTTTTAAGCACCCGTGAGTAGAACTTACTGCCTAAGTAGGTTACTCCACAATTACGAAGTGTTGTACAAATGTGTGCCTTTTATTTTTAGGCCACGCGCAAATTGAGTTTTTATTTTCGTATAATTTTAAAAATTCTGAATAATGCTGAAAATTTTATTATTAATTTTCAAAATTTTTATTTCAGAAAAGAATTTTATGTGCATAAACTCTTGGCATCTTAAAAAAATAATGCGTTCATTTACAAAATAAAATTTTTGAAAATTAAAACTCACTTTGCATGTGGACTCATAACGGTTTTAATGTATTTTCTAAGATATTTGCTAATTTTTATATTGAAGAATTCAGCCGCATCTAAGATCTATCGTGTATTGCAACGCCTTAAGCCACGGGTCCAGCGAAGAATGGAATTTTGCTTTTGAAAAGTACAAAAATGAAGAGGTAAATTTCCAAAACTTTGATTTTAAAATTTTTACTAAATGTTTTTAAACACTTGTTAAATCATTATTTTTAGATCGTGTCTTCTATTTGTAGTGGCCAAACATGATAACCCGGCCCGTCAGAATATTTAAAAATTAATTTGGGCCATTATGGGTATTTGAGAATCATTTTTTCAAGTGAATTTGGGCTAAAATTTTTACAATACGCATGTTCATCTTATTCTGTATTTATTTTAAAATACAAGGTCATGAGAAAATTTTTTAATTTCTAATAAATATATTAAAAAAAAAACTGGGTGAGCTTAATTTAGATAGACAGCTAATAAACCGGGCCAATGAAAACGAGCAGCCGGCCTATATTTGACCGGTGGAAGTAACAAGAAATTCAAGAATATTTTTTCTGTACCTAGGTTGCTCAAGAAAAACTCCGCTATTTAGTCGCATTGGGTTGCAGCAGGGAGCCTTGGATTTTGACTAGGTTACCTCATATTTAATTTTTATGATCACCATAGGACATATTTCTAGTTAAAATCTGAAAAACAAAAAAAAATAATTTTATTTTGTTGAATTAAAAAAATGAACTATTTTTCCCATGAAAAAATGTCAAACTCTGCTTTTGTGAACCTAAAATAACATTTTTTATTTAAAAAAAATTATTTGAGTATCACATATCGACAAAACACTATTTCGCAAAAAGTTGTTAGTATTAATTAAGCTTGTACATAAAAAATTTTAAAAAATTTGTAACACGATTTCTAATAGTTTACATATTAACTGATTTTGTTATTTTACAAATTCACTTTAAACGTGCCTATATAAAGAAAAATTGTCAATTTATAAAGAAGTCTAACAATTTAATTTTTTTTCTCTCGCCGATTTTTTATTATATATAGTCACTATTTCTTTTATAAATAAAATTAATTATATAATATTTAAAACCAAATACTAAAAATGACAATTTGCAACCAAACTTCTCGTACAGAATATTGCATTACACCTTTAACGAATCATTAATCCGATCCCAAGATATGCCAATCTTGTTGCGTTCTGTCGCCCTCTCAAACCAAGTCGGTCGTATACTTACGTGGGACTTTATCCAAAATAATTGGAAAAAAATTGTTGACAAGTATTAAAACGCATTTAGATTTTTTTTTTCATGCCTAATTCCAAAAGCAATTTTTATTTTTTGAACATAAATCAGATGCAAATTAGAGATCCAAATTGAGACCCGCCGGTTTGGCCCAGAGCCAGAAATTAAGAGGTCAAATTAGGAATAATAATATTGTGTCGGGCAAATGTAATCTTTTCTTTCTCATTACTAAAAAATAGACAAATTTATATCACGTATACCTCAAATTACTGTTTTTGATTGATATAACAAAATATTTATAGCTTAAAACACAGGTCAACAATTTTTCGAGGGTACATTTGAGTTAGTTTCAGATCTGGTCGGCCATCTTGGGAATATAAAATCGGTAAGCCGAGTCAACTCGCAGATTTTGGGACTGGTCCTAAGTTAAAAAATGCGCCAAGCGGGTCGGCATTCACGGCTCGGGTTAATTTCAAACGTCATAACTAATATTTATGACCAAAAATTTAAAAATTTATATTTTCAAAAAATTGTTGAGCAAAATTATTATCTGTGAAAGTCTGCTTATAAACATGATAAGCAATTTTTTGTAAAAATATTTACCAATAAAATATAAAAATTCTATAATTTTCAAAATATTTAAAAAAATTAAAAAAAAATTCCCTTCCCTAAAGTTATTTTTGATTAGGGCACGTGCAAAGTGAGTTTTTATTTTCGTAAAATTTTAAAAATTCTAAAGGGGGGGGGAATTTAAAAAAATGGTTTACGGAATTAACGTCTAACTAATTTTTTCAAAATTTTTTTAAAAAATTTTTATTTCAGAAAAAGCATTTTATGTGTATATAATAAATTTGGCAAGTTTTTAAAAATTTGCGTTTTATTTCAAAATAAAATTTTTCAAAATTTTGAAATTTTTACGTAAATAAAAACTCACTTTGCACGTGCCCTTAAGTATGTTCTTTTATAACAATTCAAAATATTAAAATTTTTTTGTATTTCTCAATATTTTAAACGTACCACCCCAATCCCCGTCTAAATTTTTTAATATATTGTAAAAAAAAATTGTATTTTAGATGGGGCTCAAATTACTATGCTTTAGAGACAGTCATTTCGATTCTTATGTACGGCCGAAACTCGAAAGAGGAGTTGGACGATGTAACATTTTAAATATTATCCATTTATTATTTTCATAATTAAACTTATAGTAGTTATTACGAAAAAGTATTAAATAACACTAATACATATTTCGACGTAATGATAGTTATAAATAAAATAATCAATTAATTCTATCTTTACCGGATATGAAAACTTAAATTTTAGATTAAATAAAATGTACAATTAGAAAATGTTAAAGTTTGGCTGGAAATGTAAATTACTTCTACATTCATCAAAGCCTGCAAACATCCAAAACTGTTTGTTGCAAACACAAATTTTATAAATAATTTAAAACTTTTGTTATTTAAAATTGTTTAGCCAAAGTTTGGAGCAGCTCTGTCTTTATCAGACAATTTTCTTCTGATATGACACCTTTGCACGTAGAGGTTATGAATAAAGTAGACATTTGAATCAAGCTTTTAGTTATATACATAGCTAAAAATTGGCTTAACATATAAAATTTCTTAATTTGAAAAAGGAAAAATGTTGGGATACAAATTGAAGTCTATTATTCATTTGCCAATTTTTTTAATTGGCCAAATGTTTTTATTTTAGGCCACGCGCATGGTATGTTTTTCTTTTCAAAAGCAAATTTGAATATCCTATGTATTTCAAGTAAGAGGAAAAAAATAATCAAGTTTTATTTTCGACAAAACGCAGTTTTTAACCTAAAGGATACACAATAAAACCAATATTAACAAATAATTTATTTAAGTCCATAGAAGTTATATATTATATTAATTATATCTAACGTCTTTGTTTTTTATGTAATTCGACTATAAAAAAAATATGAAAAAATATGGTTTTTTTAAAACTTCACTTTGTATGGCCTTATAAAAAGAACCAACAAGTTTGGATGCTTTTTTGGTTTTTTAAGAATAATTTTTGACACTTTTTTGCTATCAAAATATTTTGAGTTGATATATATAATAGGATGTCACACCCTACTATCGCATTTATAGGTGAAAGCAAATAAACCAGTGATTTTATACATGCATAGGGGCACTCTCTTTTTAATACATTAATGTGCAGGTTCAATATCGCCTCAAACATCAATCTACCTACCTTACCCTAACTTTAACTTAATACATCCCTACTAAAATTAACCCCCTAACCCTAACATAGCCCCCCCCCCCCCCCCAAATAAACTTATTGACACACTTTCTACCAAAATTCCCTTTGTTAAACTACTTTTTTCATGGGTAATATAAAACACCCAAAATTATGAAATGTTTACATAGACCAATTCTAAATATTCTTCTATCTTTTTTTTTTAATTTGCGTTCCTTAGGTGATTTACTTTATGGACAAGCAGCGTAAAGCTAAAATGCTGAAAGGCGAAGCCATGTGGCAACAGGGCATTGAAAAAATCAACCTCAACATAGGGTACGTTAACCGGAACGAAAAAGTCGTGTCTGAATGGTTAGCCAACCTCATGCCATATTTCAAGAATTACCGTCTCTCACAAGTCTACGCCACCAAATAAGCTTGACAATTTCGATGGATTTCACTAATTCCAATGGCCCACAGATTTATTTATAACTTCCGTTTCAATTATATTTCTTCTTTTTTGTTTTAATTTTTGTACTCTTTTTTTTCAAGATTTTTTTTAATATTATATTATTTTTGTTTTTTATTTAATTTTATACAAGAGAATATATTTGTGGAATTTTGTTTTTGTAGCTACGAAGGATTTTAAATAATTTTATATAAAAAGCTTAGACAACGTAATATAAAGTGATTTAGGGCCAGAATAATTATTGGAAAAAATCTGGTTATAATAAAAAATATTTTGGCCAGGCCCAATTGATTCATAATTTTTTAGACCTGTGCTCGTTTTTATTATTGATCTGAATCGAATAAGATAATGGTTTTATTTAAATAAGAATAATCACGACCCGCTTTTTATAAAAACATCTTGGTAGTCAAACTTGTTAATTTTTGCCGCTAGGGGCAGGGGGTCTTATGATATTGAAAAAGTTTAGCAATGCAGCAATCCATTAAATTTATTAATATCCCAAACATTTAAACCATTTATACAATTGATGTTGTTTTCTAAAATGTAGGACCTCCAATGAAAAAGTTTAATAATGAGTTTTCTTAACAACTAGTTTTTCTTCATGATTAAATTTATGAATAATAAAAAAAATTTATACTTTCCCACTGATTGACTCACATATGACACCCCTTTTTTTAATATATATGTAATTATTCTGACATTTTTAAACTTTTTTGGTTTGGACGCCATATATTAAAAAAAAATTATTTTTTTAATTTTTTACCCTTTTCATATTTGAATCAAGATACAAAAACCATTTTTTTTTGTTTCTATAAAAATTATAATTAAATTCAAACAAATTTTGAATGTAGCTTTTAGACTTAGTTCAAATCACTCTAGCATTATTGTTAATTTTTATAAATCAAACTATATAAAGAGAAAAATTATTTACATTATTAATACAACTTGTTTTCTTAGTTTGCTATATTTATATTACTAACATTGATTTCAATTTACTGATAACTGTTGTTATTTTATAAAAATTAATGAATTTACAATATGATTAAATGTGTAGCAAAATGCTCCCGTAGATTTATTAAATAATTTAATGATTGTGACAAAAGGTTGAATTCCCTTCTTGCAAATATGGCACATTTGCGTCAAGGCTGGATTCTAACATTATTTTTATAGATAGGCCACGTTCAAAGTGAACTTTTTTATGTTAAAAAAAAATCTGAACTGAAAAGTAATAGTTGAGCAATTTCTTGTAAACTTGTTTATATAACAACACTATTTTTAGGTTTTCAACACTTTCACTTTTATTTCTAATCAATGGTAATTTAAATTAAGCAAATGAAAAAAAAATAATAATTAAAAATTTGCGCTTATTACAAAAATTTTTTTCCAATAATATTTTAGTTCATTGAGTTAAAATAAGAGTTTAAGCTTGGGCTTTCTAACAATTTTTAAAATTACTTACAAGAATTTACCAGCCGATTTGAGAGAAACAAACGCTTATTTATTTAAATTAATGTATTGATAGAAATTTTGCTATTTGTGTTAGTAATTCCCGCGGGTCTAAAATTATTTTGCGCGACAAATTTTCGGCTTGCAAATTTTATATTAAGCGTGCCCTTTAAGCTGATTTTAATTTTTAACATTCTTGCTTACAGGTGAAAAACAAAAAAAATTAAGCAATTCTACCTAAATTTTCAATGTAAAGTGAAAACAAAGATAGGTGACTTGTGGAGATTTTAGTCTATAAAAATTACAATTAAATAAAAGATTATTTAAACCCGGGCCATATTTTTATTTAATATTAAGGCCCGCCTAACTCAATCCATAATATGAAACACAACCTATCATTTTACTAAATGGAGCCGCCAAAAAAATGGATATAAGCTTTTTTGAGTTTTGAGGTAAATTATCTGGTGCGTACAAAATAACTAAAAGGTTCAGTCCATTATATTGTGTATGGGAATCCCGTATCCAATCTTCAATAAATCAGATATAACATTTATAATTGTAAGAATTTTATTGTTTCACAATCAATGAATAAAAAAATGAATATATTTATATGATATATGTATGAATTTTATATCATCGTTAAAAAATTAAATTATTAATTACGATATTGATGTCAAAATAATATGAGGAATAATTAAAAAATGTTATAAATAATAATTATGATAATTAATTGGGAGACAACAATGCTTGAGGAAATTAATTAATAATAATGAACATAACTAAAAAGAAAAAAGAAATTAATAATAATAATGATGACAATAACCAAAACTATTATTATATATGATTAACATAATAATAATTTGTATAGTCAAAACATGAAAAAAAATTAATCTAAAAATAATAAAGGTTATTTAGGAGCTAAAAATATTATGTATAAGAAAGCTGATATTATGGCAAAAATTACTTTTGCATTTATTGGTAGGCAATGTTATTGAAATAAACATATATTTAAAGAGGAAAGCAATAAAATAATATAGAAATAACCCTAGTTGAGCAGAAAAATTTACCTCAAAAAGCATTTTAAATACAAAATACACAATAAAGAGCAAAAAAAAATAGGTAGAGAAAAATGGAAAAATAACAAAATAGCAACAATTTTGAAGAAACGTTAATAAACAACTGTAAGTGACTTTAATGAGTTTTCGGAAATAATATATATTTTCATTGTTATGTTTTATAGATTTTATTAAATCGACGTTTAGTTGAATATAAATTGATATATTAAAAAACATCCTCCTAATCATAAAACTCAATGATCATAATAAATTTCGAAAATGATAGATAGACGAATTTATGTAAAAAGTTTAGCATTTTTAGTGAAGTACCCTTGTTAATTTAGGGGTGGGGGATGGGGCAAAAAATGCTGATTAAACCTTCGGGAAAATGTCTAAACTTAAATAAAAAAAAATAAAAGAAATAAGTTTGAACGATTTTTCGAGCAATAAGTAAAGATTGTGGTCCCCCAAAGCTTGACTTAGATAAATTGTGTTACAGATATAATTACAAAGTGAACCAAATTAAAAATAATGGTGGCGTATATGAAGTCGTTTTGCGAAGAAACCAAAAGTATAAAAAAATTTTGATTGGTCCAAATTTTATTCACATATAAAAATAGGGATAAAATTATAAAGTAACACATTTATATGTTTTTATAAATATTCATAATGGAACGATTACAATTATTTATTATTATATAATAACTTAAGGCACATTCAAAGCCGTATATCATTACAAAAATACAGTCGGAGACCGTCTAGCATTTATCGAATAACCAAAAATAAGATAGTAAACACGCAGCCAAAATTGAATTGTAAATTTAGCTTTGAAAAGTACTTTAAAATTTCCAATATTATATAGGTTTGAATGTGCCCTTAGGCCACGTTAAAAGAGAGTTTTTATTTTCGTAAAATTTTATCAATTCAAAAAAAAATTTTTATTTCATTTTTACCAAATTTTATATTTCAAAAAAAGTATTTTATGTGCTTAAAACTGAATTCAGCAATTTTTCAAAAAAATGTATTAACAAAATAAAAACTCACTCTGGACGTGGCCTGAACTAAATTTGGCAACTCTGAAAAAAAAACGTTAATTTAAAAATTAAAATTTTAAAAATTTTGCGAAAATATAAAATCACTTAGAACGTGGCCTTAATAACAAATAATTTAGTAATGAATGTATGAAACAATAAATCACATGCGGCACATAAGAGATAAGCAGACGATATATAATTTTTTATACATTCGGACATACAAATTTCGTTTAATGGCAAAAAACAAACAAAAAATAATTCTGCTTGACAATTATCAGAACTATTATTTAGTATTTACAAAACTTAGCAAATTTGGAATAATCTACATTCTTTGATGACGACGAAAATGGGTAAGCAGTTGAGGGAGAAAATACTGCTAAAGTAGCAAAATAGGACCATAAAATAAATCAAAAAAAGTGTTTTGTCTAAACAACTTATAAAATAAATGGTCCGGAGTGGGCAAAAAGTTACCGTTGGTATATGCATGGACGAGTATATTATAAAGTGTGAAACGGTACACGTGTTTCAATAAAGGATAACTTTACACAAAATTGATAATTTAAAACAAATTATATTTAATCCCTAAGCTGGATGTTAGGGCGGGAATGGTGGAAAATTAAACTAACGAATGTGGTTGGGTACATAATTCATAAACCTTTTTCATAATTAGTAATTTGACCTTAACACAATAAAATTATTAGCGCGACACCAACATAATTGAGACGATAAGGCCATACAGACCCAAGACTTCGGCGAAAATGAGAATCAGGATCATACCTGGCAATAATAGATTAGTAATATAAGAATAATAAAATAACATAAATTAAAAAAACATTAATAATATTTAAAATTTAAAAACAACCAAATAACACAGGTCAACAAATTATTGAGAGTTATGATTTAACTACGGCAATTAAACCTGCCATCTTAGGGATTTTCGAATCCGTTTACCGTTTTTTCTAATCAAACTTAGTAAGTCAGCTATAAACATTAAAAATTTTTAGAAATTTTGCATATTTACAACAGCTAAACTGTTAAATTTAAACTTCAAATAAAACTTTTATTAAAAACCGATAATGTGTCGTATTTAAGTTTGGACGCAAAGTATTTTGAATTATCTAAATGCTGATGTGAGATCTTAATATACGTTATTTCTCATCATTAAAATAAATATAAGTTACAAGGAATTTTTATATAAAAAAAAGATTCTTAATTTATTTCTTTTTAGTGTATTCTCGATCTGTCAATTTAGTCAAAAAAGGCCATTTATTTGATATGGACGGATGTAAAGGGCCAAGGTTGGAAGTAACTAATAAGAAAAACGAAATATACATATGAGATTAGGCCATCATGGGGATATATTCTTTTATGTTTTCATAAAATTCACTTTTCTACCAATGATATTTGTTGACCTCTGTAATAAAAATAATAATGACAAATAAAAACTAATTTAAAACAAATGATATAGCCCTATAAAAATGTGAACTGAGAGATACCGAGTTAAAACAACCAAAAAAAACATATATTTTATTCATATTTTCATGGTATTATATGACAGGTAGCCTGTAAATAGTCAAAAAACGACAAAAATATTGAAGTTTTTTTAATAAAAAATTTTAATATTTAAATAGATTCAAAATTTGATTAAACATTTATATTGTCCACGTTGGCTTACATAAAATTACCATTCTAACTAATAAACGGTAAAATTTCTTAATTTTATGGGGCAATAATAAGTTATTTTTCTTTAAACAAGACAAAACAAACTTTAAACTTTTATATATTAGGTTTAAAAAAACATGAATTTAGCCAATTCCGATCTTTTGACTTTAGCAGGAAAATAGATCAACAAGAAATGAATTAAACAGTAAGGTCTAAATGATGAAATACTTATTTCTCCCTCAAAAAGTTGTAGCAGGTTTTATAGGGCGCGTCTTTTGTTAAGTTATATTTTGTAAAATTTTAATTTTATAAATTGCATTTTCACAAATAAGCTGCCAATTTTATAACTAAGGAGGAAAAAATAGTTTAACAAGAATAATTTAAAAAGTTTTAAAATAAAATTTGAAAAAGTCTTTCAATGTTCGAAAAAATACATTACTCAAGACGCGCCGGTATAGATAAAAATTAATGGAAATTATTGTATAAAATGTTACCGACGAATAGCCTAGGTTGCTGGGCCGTGCCCCTGACCCCAGAATCTCCCACGATACCGATTGCAAATCCAGCGGCAAGGCCACTAAGGCCAACGCTTAGGCCCGCACCCAAGTCTAAAAATCCTCTGTAAATTAATTACAAAAAAATTTATTTTTTTCCCTTTACTAACAGCTAAATTGTATATGTAATGGAAATCAATGTCGGGATCCTAAAAACCGCCCGGACCCAGCCCTGGCAAATTTTTTAGATCTTATTTTGCCTTATTAACATTAATTATTGGAAACAAAAATTTAAAATGCTAAATTATCACGCGATAAAGGGTAAAAATATGCATTTATATGATTTTAAAGCATAATATTAACTTACCATATAAATACAATGTTAATTTTGGGCCTTTTTTGTAAGTTCAGGCCAATGCCTAAAATAAATCCAATTTCCTACCGGACCGGGCTTAAATTGAAAAATGTGTTGAACGAAAATATCACGGCCCGGTGTATACTCTCACACAGATCAACAAATATCAATGTCAGAAACGTGAATTTTATTAAAACACAAAAGAATGCATCCCCATGATGGCCTAATCTCATATATATTTTCGTTTTTTTAGTTTCTTCCGTCTTTGGCTCCTTAGATCCGTCTATAACGAAAAATGACCTTTTTTGACCAAATTCACTCATCTAAATATACCCTTAAAAGAAAAAATTTAAATCTTTTTGCATATAAAAATTCCTTGGTTTTTTGATTTTTTTCATAATCAAAAATAATTTTATATGGCTTTGTTATAAACGTGAACTACGACTGTATATTATCGATTTTAAATAAAAATATTAATTGAAGTTTGAATTTAACAGTTTAGCTATTGTGAATATGCGAAAATCAAATTTAAATTGGCAGGTTTGAATCTTTTGTAGTTTGAGAAATAACTGTTTGAAATAGGAAAAACGGTAAACGGTTTTATAATCCCTAAGATGGAGGTTTGTTTAGTTAATAAAACGAAAAAAAAATGTTGACCTGGGTAATATGTTGTTGAGCTTTAGCTTTCGGTCATATTTTTTTAATAAATGTGGTAAATTAATTTTTTTTATTAGTTTAAGTTAACATCAAAATTTTATAAATAAGTGTTAATCACCCGGAAATATTTTACAAAAAATTCATTTTTTTTTACATATATTGAGATAATTTTAACAACTGTAATGTGACAAAAACGACATTTGATTAAAAAATATAGCTAAAAAAACTTTTCCGTTATTTTTTTTGATTTTAAATATCGCCTAATCAAAAATTTTTCAAATGACAATAAGTTTGTTAATAAAAAGAGGTAAAAAAGATTTAAACTAAGATTAATATTATTATTTTGGTAAAATAATAAAAAAAATTAGGCCAAGTAACTCAAGATAAAAACATGTTAATAAAAGAAAACAATTTAATTAAAATCTTAAAACTTTTTTAATTTTCAATGAGTATTTTAAATGTTATATTGTCCATAATTTTTAAATTAAACTTGAGATTAAAAGGCGTACGGATGAGAAGAGAAAATTCTATTATCGCCCCTCCCTCAAAAATCGATATTCTGAGCTAACTACTCCTTATGTGTCTCACACAAATTTTTTTTCAATTTCTTTCCCGCAAAAATGTATTATTTGGCGCGCGCAAAGGGTTTTCCATTAAATAGCTTTAGATTTTTTTTAAATTAGAAAATGCAGATGCAATAGTAATCCAAGGTAAAAGTAAAGTAAGTTACAATTTGGGTTTGAGAGATGTATATATTTATTAAAAATTAACTTACACCTTTCTAGAGAATATTTTTGCTCATTGTTAGAAAATATTCAGTTAAATTTCAATCCCAAATAGCTATAATACTAGCTCCTGTGCATCGATTGCCTTATAATATAAATTAGTGCACCTCCTATCAAGTAACAAATTTTGCATAGAATAAGAATTCAAAATTAAACACCTGAGGCATTAGGCTATACGTTAAAAATTATTAATTATTAAATAGAGATACCAAACAAGAATCAATATCAGAAGCTAACTAATTTTTAACATAAACATACTTAATATTCTTTATACAAGAAGTATATAAATAAATACTTTATAACAAACAACAAATTTAATTAATTAAATGTGTTAATAAAAATAAAAAATTACCAGATAAGTTATATTATTCCAGCACATCTTAACCCTTAACCTAATTAAGCAATTATTCCCATGATTTTTTAGAAAGTTGCTTACTTAACAATATTATATTATTCTATCTATATAAATTTTCATATGAAGTAGATGTCTTTTAATTATTTTGAAAGAAAATAAAATGGCAATGTGTAAAGTGGGAAAATTTTAATTATTTTAAATCAATAAAAACTATGATTAGGTTAATTATATGCGAAATTGTAGAAAATTGTTTTTGGATTTTTAATTTTAGAAATCATTTTTACGGTTAATAAAAATTATATAATTTTTAAAAATAATTGCTAAACCAATTTTTAAATTAGAATATATGTATGACTCAAAATACAAAAAATGTAACTATTTGCTGTAAGTTTTTAAAATTGGGGTATCCACCCCACCCCTTTGTGACTTGTTACATATGTAACTCTAGAGGATAAGTATCGAAAAACTGAAAACGTTGAACTATGGAACACAGGTCACACAATTTTGCAAGTTGAGAGTTATTAGTTAACTACGATCAAACCTGCCATCTTAGAGAATAATCAAATCCATTTACCGTTTTTTCGAATCAAACTTAGTTAGTCAATTATAAACATTGAAAATTTTAGACTAAAAAGGTCCAAAAAACTAAATAACATTTAAAAAATAAAAGAAATGTAATTAATTTTATTTTTAATTGGTATTTTAGTTGGGGGGGGGGGGGGGGGGGGATATGCACTAAAAATTTTCAATTTGGGTGATATGGCATGCTTGGGTGGGGTTTCATCCCCAACCCCCCCCCCCCCCCCCCCTCTCCTACGCAAATGTATATATCCTATTTGAAAGTAAATTGGTAATAATTTTGAGTAATTAACCTTGTAAACAAGTTTTTGACAAATCTAAATATGCCAACCTTTATTTTGAATTCAGTAATTTAAAAATTCTATAAATTTTTTTAATTAGACCCAGGCATTGGGGAAAAAACAAAACTCGGGATGGCAATTGCATTTTTTTACAAAACCCTGTAAAAATCGTTTGGGTTGTTTGATATTGTTGACCGGTGTTATGCGTCTAACAAGAAATTTTTGACAGGTATGCCGCTTTGAATTGAAGGACAAGGGAAGGAAGGGCAGTTATTTCAAGATATGTTAAACCTTGGGTTCTGTTTTGCCAGGGTGATAAAGCTTGCTAGTTGTAGTATTCCAGAGTACGTAAAGTTTTAATGGATACTATTAGGTAGACCAAAATACGCACTCATTCTCCTAACGACTCAATAATATATGGACGTCGCCGCATAGCAATTCCACCCTTTATGACCCAAACAAAAAAAACGAACTACGGCTAAATAACGTTAGATAACAGTTTTATTCTGTTACAAATAAGCTTATGCGCCCGCGGTCAAGGTTGTTAACATAAATGATAAAAAAAAATGTATAATAAATTTATAACTTGTATAGACTGTAATTATTTCGGCTAATCCCGTTAGCAATTAGCACGGCAACCACGAGCCCGTAAATACCGATAATACCCGCCATGACGACAGGTATGATGCACCTCATGATAAGTTCCGGCCTCATGACCGACATGGCGGCGATACCGACGCCCGATTTAGCGGTTCCGTAGGCGGCACCAAGGGCTAAAAAAGTAGTAAAAATAATTTGGGCATGAAAATTAATATAAAAGGAATATGTATATATGCAGATGTTTGAGCAGAATAAACACATAAAGTTTATAAGACATACTTTTTGGCAAAAACTACCTCAGAGCCTCCAACTTTCCAAAACATTCCCTTATTTTCAACCTTAGCAAAGGTGTCAAAAAAGCCCAACGTTCAAGTTGTTCAAGAAATAGGACCTGCTTAACACTATAATAAATAATTTTTTTGTATCCACTATTACACAGACATAATTTTCTATAATCTAAATATTCAGTTAGAGGCAACTATCATTCGTATTTAAAATATTGTGTACAGTAATTTTTGGTCAAATTTGTAAGCGTGATATAAAGATTGAAAATTCATTATGTTGGAAAAAAACAAATGAGATACAAAATCTTAAAAATAAAACATAAAAGAGCCTCACTGCTAATTAATCAAATTTAAATTTTATTTTAATGCAGACGTGACATTTAGAAGTTGGGCTCAAAATGTTTAACAATTTAAATTTGGATAATGGAGCTTGATTTTAATTTATAAAAAAAAATTGGTCTCGAGGCCGCAAAATCAGTTTCTTGAAACAGCATTCAAAGATCATTTATTCTTGGAGTGATCCAGTCATAGATATGTTATGTTAAAAATAAGCTTTTTTATGCTGGGAAGTTATTCTGTCAACATCGCAACTTAAGATGCTTAGATTTCTAAAAAAAATTTTCTTTTTAAGTAAATTGCTCTTAACCAATACAACAACAATTATAAAAGTTAAGCCTTTTTGTAAGACCTTAGTTTTCTTTACAATGGCCAAAATGACTACAAAAGAATCATTAGAGGGCTGACAAAAAATATGATTTAACTTTAAAAAATATTAATTAAAATCATGATTTGAACGATATTTTAAGGCGTTCATACACATTTTGTAGTTTTTAAAATTTTCTACCACTTTAATATATTTTTTAACCTAACCCCATTCGAAGGCAAAATAAGGTGTTAATAAATTTTACATAAGGATCGTATTGGGTCATATTTGATTTATTTCTATAAATTTTAAAATATAAAAAAAATTTGGTGTCAGCAAGAGTATTTTCTGGTATTTAAAATTAGATTGGCAACGTAGTGTTACAATGACTCTACATTAAAAATTTAAAAAATTAAAGAAAACAAACCAATAAATGGCCTTAAAATAAACTCTTTTAAAAGCGCTTACAACGTTAATTTATTATAAACTAAAAACTAAAAAAAAAATTTGTCTTGCAATGAACGCTTTGACGGTGATACCCGCTACGATAATTAAGTCAGCTATAATACTAATTAAATTTTAATTTTTTTAGGGTGCTTTAAATGTTAATTCATATTTTTTTATGATTTAAGAATTGAAAAAAATTCTCTTGTAAAACAAGGTTTTTTTTACAAAATGTTGCTAATAATAATTATAAGTACAAACTTTTTATGGATAATTAGTATTTTAAGAATTTAAAAGAATCAAAATAACTTTGGACACGCCCTACATGTGGAAAAAACTAAACGCGAAAAAAAAAATAATTTATAAAATTTTTAATTTTAAATTTTAAATTTTCCTTTTATGATTATTTTGGTGAGAACGCGCTTATATTAAAAAATGAAATATAAAACGTATTTAATTTGAGAATGAGTAACAAAATTATAACTATTATTATTATTATTATTATCATAAAAATTAAACGAAAAAATTAGTATTCGTAGAGAACTTATATTACTAAGCTAGTTATAATGAAGAGAAAAATTAAAAAGGTGTTTTTATGCCTAAAGGCCCATTTCTGTATCTAAAAATTTTTGCAATTTTTTGTCGTTTTGTTTAAAAAATATATACAAAAATTTGATGAGGGAGGGTATAAAGGACAAAGTATTATTATTAAATGGTATTAATATGAATGGGGGATTTGTGAATTGTAACAGTTATAACCAGGTGAATAAATTTAAATAATTTGTCGGGTTTAAAATTTTGTGGTTACGGGGTAAATTAAGCCCTCAAGATTAATTTCTCTATAACATGAAATCATATGATTTGCGTATGTTTCACATTTTACAAGTAACCAAAAATAATATTGAAGGTTATGGCACCGAAAACTATATTAATTAATGCAAGATTTTACGTATTAAAATAAAAAGTAAAATTTTTGGAAAGTGGCTAATTTTTGTTTATAAAAGGGCAAAAAAAATTTATGGTAATGGTAAGTAAAATGATGGACTAATTCTATAAACAATTTGTTGTTTGAGTAAAATAAGGTACTTATAAACACTAACAATTTTCGTTATATTACCTAGAGTATATACAAAATGTTTAATAAGAGATACCATAGCTTTAAAAAGACAACGATGGCCACTAGTCCAAAAAAATGAGGCATCCAATATGGATAATTTTAGTGGTCGGTTACTTAGATGAGAGAAATAAAGATTTTTTCGCGTTGTTTGCTAATTATATGCAATTTTAGTGTAAAAATCAATTATTTAAAACTAATATATTTAATGTTTTTTTGATAAAAAAAGCAACATTTTTTTGAAAAGGCTAAATTTTTGCAAAAAAAAACGTTTTTTATTTAAAATGTAAAATAAAACTTGTTTTCATGTAATACTGCTTAAGCTAATTTTAAATTATTAAAACTTTGATCATAGAAGAAATTAACAATATACTAATATTTAATTTTCTGGAAATTTGGCCACCAATTATTTTGCTTCATTTTTTTATGAAGTATTTTAATGTGGGATCTTTCTTATATTGGAATCTATGGAATTACCATTAGGCTACACCGACTTAACTAAATTGAACTAAATACAGATGCTGATTTGACAGATTTAAAAAAATGCATCTAAAATAATTAGGTAGCTTTATGGCTAATGAATTATAGGCAATAACCCCAAATTTATGAAACTTTTCAAACATTGCTTTAATAAGTATTTTTGATACAATAAAAAACAACATATTAAATGTTAAAAAAATCGCAAAAAATTAAAAAGCACTTTTCAGTTTCTAAATTTCTAACCCCGGAATTTAGAGTCCATAAACTCCAAAGTTTTGGTTTAAAATTTGCTAGTTAATACTTATATTATTAGTTGCTCTTTCTATTTTGAACTTTCATCTTAAATGAGACTAAATACAAATTTAATAGGCTAATGTTAACTAAAAAAACCCTAGAGTTTATAAACTTTATCCCTTTTCCAGAGTTTTAACATGCCCTGTTCATAAATAATCAATTTAATAATTGTCTTTATTGTAGTTTAAAAATAAAAAATTGTCCATTCAAATAGTAAAAATTTTGTCAAATTATACATTAATAATATTTATGTAAGCAACAAAAAAGGCATATAATTCAAAAACGGGATTCACCGACAAAAACTTTATCACATGTATTTTGATGCTCTTAAAAATTATTTCATTAAAATTATAGGGGGTTAAAAAACAATGTTTAAATAAAATTTAAAAAAAACTTAAAAAAACTCAAGTTTTTTTAAATTTTATAAGCAAATTTTAAGCCCACCCAGCTAGTAAATAGAATCAATAAAGTTGTACTATTCTACCAACTTTGATGATTTTAAATCCATAGCTACAAACTGACAACAAAATATTTCAAGAATAAAAAAACTTTGTTTTTAAAGATACACTAATAAATATCTGTATTTTAGTCAATATAAATTAAAAAATATGTCATAAAAAGAGCAATAGTAATAACTAAAACATGTAGCAAGTAAAAAATAAAAATTACCTTTGATTTAGTTAAATTAATTGCTATTACATAACATTATTTATTAATATACACTTGTAATAAACAGTATATACAAGATGTAAAAAATAGAACAAATTTTTAGATAAATTATTTATTAATTATAAGTTAACAATCTTAATTAACATAAACTTTAAGACTTATTAATACTTACTAAAATATTATTATGTTCGTATATAAAATAAAATAGAGTGCATGTATAATTTTTTGTATTAAATAATATACCTATATTATACAAATTTAAGGCAATAAAATATTATACTATTTTTTTTATAATGTTTTTAAACACTGCCTAAAAAATTCTTGCAGTGAGAACTAATTAATATAGTTTACCACTAAATATTATAGCTGATGAGGCACCCATAACACCAAAAAAGTAAGAATATAAAGGATTATCTTCAGTATCTGCCATTAGGAGCTATAATTTGCGTAACACGAGAAATTGTTGAAAGAATCGATAACTAATAATGGCACTTTTTTTATTCCACGATTTATTTGAGTGGGGGAATAATATAAAATTAAAAAATGTTGTTCTTTGTCCTATGATTATATAAATATTAATGTAACTACTCAGCAAATGCAAAACAAAATTTTTAAAAAAGTTAAATTATAAAAAGTTAGTTTTGCAAGGTAATTTTAAAATTTAAGTAAATTTTAACTCAGTCATTTTATAATTTTAATAATATTATTTTGTCGATTAAAATCAAGTATCAAAAAAGTAAAAATTAAACAAAAAAAAAAATGCTAGAAAAAATTTTTTTGAGTGTAAAGCTGCGGCTAGTGAATAAAAAAGTTTTAAAGTAAAAAAATTGATTGCATTTGATTAACATTAAAGTAGCTAGTTTAAAAAAAAACTTTAAAAATTAAAAAATTTTTGTTTGGCATATTCTAAAACGATTGATTAATTCTCATTTTTTAATATTGGCCGTTAACATTTTTTTTTACAAAAAAATATTTTCTTACCATTTTATAATTAGTATTAGCCGAACCCTAAGCCAAAGTACCAAAATAACAAGATCAACATTTTGAAGGAAAAAAGAAATAAAAGAATTATATCATACTAGCATATATAAATTAATAAACTTTTAAGGCATTTAAATTAATGATGTTAAAAAAGATTATATTTATAAAAACCAGCATATATTAAATAAATTATAAAATTACAGGATATATATAAAGGTAGTTTAGAGTCGTTTTATTTTTTTTGATAAATTTTAAAATTTTAAAAATTTGTTTTTTTTTTTTAAAAAGCTTTTCTTTCATAAAAACTATTTAAATGCTAATAACAAAAATTGGCGACTTTTTGTATAAAAAGCGTTTAATGTCAAAAAGTAAAAATTTTAAAATTTTTCAAAAAAATAAAATAAGTCTGAACGCGCCCTTATATTTAAGATATGAATGAAAAAATTAAAATAAAATATTATATGTACAAATTTTTAAAATCCTATGGCCATGTATTTTAAAAAAATTAATTATTTTCAAAATTTATTAAATTTTTTGCCTTAGGCACGTGCAAAGTGTTTTTATTTTCTATAAAACTCAAATTTTAAAAAAGTTGCCAAATTTTTGTTTATGGACATAAAATGCTTTTTCTGAAATAAAAAAATTTTTGAAAAAAAAATTTTTTAAATTTTTAAAATTTCATAATTTTACGAGAAAAAAAAACTCACTATGCACGTGCCCTTATGCTAAAAGTAGGTAAAATAAAAATACTTTTAATTAGTCTACCATTATGTTTGTAAAGTTTAAAGGCTGAGACGGTGGGGTGGACCCAAATCTTTACGAAACAAAAATCCACAAAATAACGAAAATCTATAAAATATCCCAACATTGATATAGTTTAGGGTTAGGTTAGGTCAAAGTTAGATTATGGTTAGTTTAGCTATTGTTTGAGATAAAAGTATGGCTAGGATAAGCTTAGGGTAAGATTTGCTTAGGGTTAGGGTAAATTAGGCTTAAGGTTAGAATGAGGTTAGCTTAAGGTTAGGGTGAGGTTAGCTTAAGGTTAGGGTGAGGATAGTTTAGTATAAGTAAGTTAGCTTAAGGTTAGAGTATAGCATAACGGTAACGTCAGACAAAATTAGGGTTAGGTTTATGATCATTATACTTAAGCTATTTTTGATTGGATGACCATTAAAATTTTTTTCGTATTTTTTTGGTGTCATCTAGTTGAGGGTTAGGTTAGGTCAAGTTAGATTAGGTTTAGTTTAGAGTTTGGTTGAGGTAAAATTACGGTTAAGCTTCGGGTTAGGTTTGCTTAGGGTTTTGGAGAGGTTTTTATAGGATTAAGGAAAGTTTAGCTTAAGATTATGGTAAGGTTAGCTTAATGATAGGGTGAGGAGCTTTGTATAGAGAGTGGTTAGCTTAGGCTTAGAGTGAGGTTAGCATAACGGTAACATGACTAGTTTAGGTTTAACTTTATAATTATAATTCCAAGCTAATTTTTGATTGGTTGACCAATCAAGTTTTTTTCATAATTTGGTGTCATCGAACAATTGGTATAAAAATATTATCGGAATTTAACCCGCGATTGGTAGGGTAAGAAATTTGTAACGCGAATGCTATAGTAAGTGGGGTCCATACCCAATTTAAAACCTCTATATTCAAAAGTTTAATAGCTATGACCTTTATTTTTTGAATATTTTGAATAAAAATACGTTCTCTTTAATTACAAACTAATATAAGTTATTATTAACCCGCGAATGGTAGGGTGAGATTGTAGCGCGAATGCTATAGTGGGGTCCATGCGGACCCAATTTTTAAACTTCTATAATTTAGTTTTAAAGCTGTAGTCTTTATTTTTTTATTATTTTGAAGAGAAATACGTGCTCTTTAATTATAGACTAATTAAAGTTATTATTAATGAATATTGCAAATTTTATTTGACACAAAGTAGTAAAAAATTTTAATTATTGAAATTTTTAATATTTCTGTATTTCATTAAGTAAATCATATCAATAAATTAAATGTATCAATATTTTTGATCAATTCGTGTTTTTAGGTCTAGTAGAACTTATTTAGAAAGTTTCATAAAAAAAAATATTTTAAAATAAAAAATTATTTTTAGCTATTATTTACCATCTAGAAATTTTAAAATGAAAAATATTAATTCTTATCATTATTATACAATACATTTACCACTTTGCAAAAATTTTTGATTAAAAAGCTAGATGTATCGATTTTTAAAAGGTCCTATATAAATAAAGGTCTGAAAAAGCCTAGCCCTGGAGCAGAGTCTGTTGGAAACGTTTTAAGAGCTAATTTTATTAGGTAATATTTCCATTTTTGTATTTAAAATTGGGAGGATTTTACACTTGTTAGCGGGCTTAGGGTGTGTGTCTTTTAATTGTTTGATTGTTAAAGTAGGAGTGTTAGGTGCAAATGAATTATTGCCTTGAAGGGTCCCAGGGTTGTTAAAAATTCCCATTTTAAAAACCCTGGAAATGAGATCTGGAAATCCTATTCCGGGAAGGGTTTCCGTTTCATTTTCCGAATACCATTTCGGAAAGTGCATTCCGGAATGGTCTTCATTCCTAATAATAAAGTGTGGAAAAATAACAAAACTTACCCATTGTGTTACGCACGGAGAGAATATGCTGTATGTGTATCTGTATACACTCTACATAGACGCCATCATTTCATTATTTTATTATAATAGTAATTTGGTGGAAAATTATTAAGGCCTTTACTTTACTATATTTAAAAAAAAAACTTTAATATAAGATTGTACAAATCTTATGCCGCTGCAAGTGTGCTACTACTACTATAATAGTATAGTAGTAGTAAATGGAATGGTATGGTGTATAAGCTCTTTACTGTAATATACTACAATTACTCGCCTAATACAATTTATTGTGTTGCTGCCCCTTTAGTCTTTTGTGTATATTAAAATTTAATATTAATAGTAAAATCACCCATAAATGGCAGTTTTTTTCATTTTTTTTAGGTTAACTTTAAAAACTTTTTCAATAAATAATAACTGTTCTAATTTTTTTTTTTTAAATTTATTATTATTTTCATAAAGTTTTCAGACACTAAAATCCTGAAAGATGATTATTGTTCCTAGTCAATAATTTACCACGTAATATTTTAAATAAACTTTATTTTTTACCTTATATACTAGTAAGTTAAAAAAATGGTTGTAAGAACATTCCGGAACCCCTTCCGGAAAGGTTTCCAGAAGAAAATTTAAAAATAAAAAGGGAACTCCATCTAGAGTTCCGTAAGTACGGAACTTGGAAGGGAAATCCATTGTAAGGAAAGGGAACGGAAAGTTCGGAATTTTTAACAACCCTGGTCCTAACTATTAAATTTTATATCTACAATCATTTTTAATTTTTAGCTGCCTATTTGTTTGGCTCACCAGCAAGTATTATACGTGTAAGCATCCCAATATAGCATTCGCGTTAAAAAATTTTCACAGCATTAGCAGTTTAAGAAAAAAATAAATGAAAAAAAAAATATAATAAATAAAATTTTTTTTTGGCTAATACTCACCTTATAAACTAGATATCTTATGCAAAGATGCACATACCTTACATTTTTACCGTTATCGCTTATTTACATTCGGTTGAGATTTGTGTTAGTGTGAGATTTAGTTAAAGTTAAGAAAGTGTTAAGCTAAGGTTATTTTAAGAAGGGTTAGGTTTAAATTACTTGGGTCATAATTCAGGTTAGTATCAGATCATAGATCAAAAAATATATTTAATTTTGCATGTAAGACGAACGCATGTAAAAAGAGAAGGCGATTGTAGAATTGCAATATATGAAACAAAAATTTTATGTACTTAATATGTAATATGAAAGAATAGATAGAAAATAAGGCTATTTTTTTAGTTTAAATATAAATTGAGGCTATATCATGGTTTTCAACATAATTGATCAGGGGTCCATATGGACCCCAATATTTCTTATCTTGAAACAAATTTTGTTGTTAGAATTAGACCAAATTTTTTCTTGTTTTGTTTATTATATAAATAAATAGATACAATAATTAGACCAATTAATAATTTAAAAGATATTCATAATTTAAAATGTGCCCATACTGACCCTACAGTGCTAATCGCGGGTTAGATTGTTAGTGGGTCTATTAAAACATTGTAAGAAAAGATTTATGAAAAAAATGTTATTAAATAAAAATTATTTTTGGCAATTAGTCACTCTAAAAACTAGATATTTTATAGAGAAAAAAATTAATTCATAACACTTTTAACACAAACAATTTATATAATTAATATGTAAAAACTAGTATGAAAGACAGTTGCAATTTTTTAGTTAAAATTTACAGGCATTATGGTTTCAACATTGAAAATCATGCAGGGTCCTTAGGAACCCCAATATTCTAAAAAACAAATTTAGTTATTTGACTTAGACCAAAAATTACTAGTTTTGCATATAGCCGTGCCCTATTTTGCATTTTTTGTTTCCTTTTAAAATTTGTAAATTTCTGAAATATGTTTTATTTGCTAGAATTAGATTCGTTTGATTCCAATATTACATCGTTTTTTGCAGATTTTTAAAAAAAAAATTTAGCACTTTTTTCGCAATTAGGCAACAATTGGTTTGAGGTTTCCCTACCTTTCCCCATGTTGGGGTGCCATATCCGTTTAAGGCTTTGACTCTTTTGAAGTTAGCAATTGTTAGTAACATTTGCTCGTACGCTGGCAATCTAGGTTTTTAGCCTAGGCTCCAACTTCAGAGCCTACTGCCTAATAGGGCAGGCCAAAACTCCGGAATTCGGGAAGGAGTCCGATTCAATGGGAGTTCCAGGGGACTCCATTTAAAAAACACTCCCAAAAACCGCCCAAAGTTTTCCGTTTTTAATCTCCGAGGTTTTTTCCCGGGAGTTTAAAAATTAACATTAGCCCATTGGAAATGTTGGAGTTCTGTATTTTTTTGTCCAAAATTATTTATACATAAATAAATTTGTAAATAAATGCGAAAGCAGCTGATTATGCAAATATCTCACATTTATATTGTTATTAATTTTGTTTTTTTTTTAATTTTTTTTTGTGAGACTTGATATAAACTAACTAAATTATTAAATACATTTCTAAACAAAATTTTAGTCGATAATTTTTGTATTTGGTGGTGATTTTTTTATTAGACGATTTGTACAACTATTTATAATATATGGTAATTTTTATTAAATTTGTGTCTGCTATCGGTGTCACTAAATTGTCGCAAATGCGATTTATGCATTATTTTTTTTCGATTTTTTTTTCTTGCTGTAAAATATAAGTAGTTATTTGGCAATATTATTCCATTTTTTATATTGTAATAATGTCACCAAATTGTCGCAAATGCGATTTATGCATTATAAAGCTAATTTTTTATCGATTTTTTATTCTTGGGGTAAAATATAAGTAGTTTTTTTGGTAAAATTTATTCATTTTTTTATCTTGTGATAATGTCACCACATTGTCGCATATGCGATTTATGCATTATAGAGCTAATTTTCGATTTTTAGCCCTACTGCGCAGGCAACTTAGCAGCTTCAAAGTAGATGCACATGCGTATTATTTTCCGAAAAAGCCGCCTATGCACGGGTTTGAACCCAATAGGTGTAAGGCAGGGATGTTTGCCACTGAGCTGTCTAAACCAATAATTTAATTTAAAAAAAAAATTTGTCGCCTATGAAAAAAAATATAAAAATGTAAATATTACATTTTCCACCTTTTATATTCTTTTTCGCTCCAATATTTTTTATTAAATTTTATTCGATTTATAGTGCATTTATAGACAATATGAACTTAATCAAGACAAAATTTGAAAAAAAAACTTAAAAAAAAATTAATTTTTGTTGTTATTTCGTTTCGGTCAATCAAAACTAAAATTTGAAAGTGGTTGATGTGTTGTCTAAAAATGCATTTGGAATAAGAAATCGAGATGGGGGGGGGGGGGGGTATATTGATTAATTGAGTAAATAGTTAAAAAATATGTGTTTTTTGAAATATAGAGATGTTTAAGCTTGTTTAAGTGGGTAGAATTTTAAACATAGAAATATAAATTGTCACCAAAAATCATGCGTAAACGTCAAAAATTAAAATGATTTTTAAATTAAAAATATATTAATTTGGTTAATTTTCGACCTAAATTTTTGATCTTCAAGAAAAAATTACATAAAATAGTTCTATTAAGTACTGTAATAGCAATACAAATTGTTCTATTGGCTAATTAATTAGATTATTCCTAGAGACACTTTGTATAAAAAGTCCTCCACCTTCTTAGGCATTGGCAAGCAAACCGCGCCTTTAAAAATAAAAACCGATAATTGCCTCCAAGCTGTGCTTTGCCCATGTGGTGCCAAATACCCTAAAAATGTATTAAAAAATTGCGATTGAGATTTCGAAACCCGAGAAGCAGACCCATCTTAGTAACATACTTTACACATTACAAATATATAAATATACCAAACCACGTTTTTAAGTTTTAGGGCGCTAGTTAGCTGTGAAAAAAACACTTTTAGCAATACATATTTTGAATGGCGGTCCTGCCTTAGATGAGCGTATTGTTCCTATAAAACAAAAAATTTAAAAAAAAATGATTGTCTAACAATTTAATAGGGGAGACTGGGGCATTACGGCCGATGGGGCAAATAGGCCACTTGCTACATTTCAGTCAAATATAATTCAAGAAATCTAAAATTTTCATCAAATATTCCTTTTAGTAATTAGTGAGCATAAAATAAATTTTTATTAAGAAAAAATTCATTTTAAAAAAGTTATTTAAAAAAAACTGTTTTTTTGGAGTTTTTAACGATATTTTTAGGGTCATTGTTTTTCGTCTAATTTTTTTTACTATAGATAAAATAATAAAACTTAATATTTTTTGGTTTAAAAAACATCTAGCATTTTAATGATATAAGTTTTACATGATAAAAATTTAAATAAATATGTTTAATTTTAAAAATTTAGAGTTTACTCCTAGTGGGGCATTGCGGCCGGGGGCAAATCGGCCACATTATCATATAATTTTCATTTATATTTTTGATTTAAAAAATTTACATGGTGAGAAATTATAAATTAAAAAAGACAAAAAAGGTATGTGCCCAACATGATACTTTATATGTTTATCATAATTAACTTTAAATATTTTGTAAAAATTTGAATAAATAATTATAAGTAGTCTTTGAAATGCGCAGTAACAATAGGAACAGCTGATTTCCGGTATTAAAAAGAGTTCTAAAATTTCCCAAAGCAATGTTCACTCCGCCAAAGATATTTAAAAAAACCTTTATTGTCTTTTAAATGAAATAAATAGAGGTGGCCAAATTGCCCCTACCTAATGGCCGTAATGCCCCATGCCTGACCGATTTACCCCATTTTTTTATTTTTATTAAAATTCAAATAACTTCAAACTGATTCAATTTTTTTTAAAAAAAATTTTATTTTTAAAGAAAGGTGCCCTGCATCTATAATTTGGTATAAAATTTTTTGTCCTAGCTATGATATTTCATTTTCTAGAAGACTTTGAATTTTACCTGGCCGCAATGCCCCAGTCTCCCCTATTGATGAAGCTGGATTTAAGCAATGCTACTCAGGTAATTACATACACTTTGGAGTACCCTCAATCTTGAATATCTAATAAATTACCCTTCAATTATATTCACTTGTTAAATATGCGAATGTAGCAATATCAGCAATAACCCTCCATGATTTTTTTTAGGATTAGGGTAATACGAGGACATTTTAAATGTTAAAAATAAATTTTCATGAATTTCTTTTATAAACAAATTTTAACAGTTTTAGTAATGTTGAGCTAGGAATAAACCTGGTTTTTTTAATGGCAACTATTCTGTCTCTTTGCCCTTTATCATATCGTATAAATTTTAAGCAAGTTTTTTTATACTGATTTCAACAATCACCACGACAATCTATTCTTTACATTTATATCTATATTGGATATTTGTGTAAAAAGTATCAATTATTTGTTTCCTAAAATTTTAACATAATGTTTTTTTTATAGCATTGCTGTTCCATTTTAATTATGGCAACAGCTTTGTACACTGGATTTCCGTCAATACTGGGAATCGGGCCCAACCTTGAAAACTTGCAAGGCAGCACGGGCGGACGGGTATCCCTTCAAAAATGCACCTTTTGCGGAAACGTATCAACCGTCAATCTGGATTCATCACTTAATCCACAGATGGGTATTTTATTTAACAGTTCTCGATTTTATTGTTGAATAAATAATATGGGTATTAAATTCTTAATACATAGTATAAACATTTTTTGGGTAGGGAAGAGTTAAATTTCAGTGCGGCAAAGATCTTAAAGCCGAGGGTCAATAGGAATGCGTCTCCAAAACTATAACATTAAAAGCATTCCCTTAAACATAACAGCTTTAGAACCCTGGCAAAAACAGAAGGTCAGTTTTAATTACCTGCTAAAACACTGCCCCACTTGCCCTAAATTTCTTGAAAAAGATGGCATACCTGTCAGGGCACACTTTTAGCCCTGTCGGGTAATAGAGAACTACCTATTAACCATGAGCTACAATATTTCCGGCCAGAGATGACAATATTAAAGTATCATTTTAATTTGAGACTGATCAGAAAGCTCTATATTTTTATTTACTAATTTATCACACTTATGTAAAGGTAGTAAGTCTTGTAGGTATAAGCGTTTAATACATAAAAAGCTGACCTGTCAAAAATATAAGCAACTGAGTCAACTCACGATTTAGTTCTTAAGAACCTTGCTTTTTTTACCCAATTATCTATATGAAGCAAAAGTCTGCAGCCAATATGCAATCGACGCCTTTGAGAAACATGAAAATAGATGATATAAGCTTTAAACAATTTATCTATTTAGTTTTATTCTCACTTTTTGTTAGAATTACACCAAATGTTTATAGAATTTTTGTATCTAAATTGCATAATATCTAATTTTTATTAACATACCTATATAACGAGAAGTTAACGTCCATTTGCGAGATCCAGATTCTTAGAATAAATGTTATTATACCGAGTTTTTATATAAAAAAAACTTACGGCTTGTAGTGCATATACGTCAAAAGAACTAATAGCAAGATTCACAGGTGGATTGGTCTAGCTATTTGCTAAATTTAATTATCCGGCAAACTTGATATTTAATCTTAGAAATCGGCGACAATGTTTGATTAGAAAGAAGACCAAATAACTCCTTCATAAATTAGGCTCGGTAACTGAAACATAAATATAAATTTTTACATATATTGGTATGGAGCTAGAGCACAAGAAGAGACCGTAAGAAGTAGCTTTCACTCTTTTTAACTGCCGACAAGATTAAACTTTGTACTGTAGTATATTTTTCGTTATTATTATGTGCAGTTAGTAAAAGATAATTATCGTGCCACATAGATATTAGCTTGCCAAATAATATAAATTTCTAAAAATAGGAAACTTCAACTGTTCCACCTGCCCCTCGGCACCTGTGGGGTTAATGCCAGATGCATTTGCTCAAAGCGCTTACTCGGTCAAACCACAGCCAGCGGCTATGCAACCGATCTTCCTTCCCCAATACAATTTGCCACCATCGAATCAACAGTTATCGATAAGTGGGCCACAGCTAGCCACTATGCAACAACCCAATCTCTGGGTCGGTCCGCAACAAGTTATAAATCAGGGGTCGTTATCGTTCCCCTTAATATCCAATGAGGCTGGTTACAATAGTGGCAATCGATTTTCCCAGCCCCAACAACAGCTGCAACCCCAACCTCAATTTACAATGCCCGGCAGTTTTATCGCGCCAACATCCCCGGCACCCGTATTGGGAAGCGATATTAGAGATTGCATTGGGCAACTTCGAGATGTAGTAAACGAATTACGGTCAGTCGAGACGCATTTCGAGAGAGCTGCGGAACAGAAACTCCGCGATGTGTACGATATTCATCGGGAGTTGACACCCATCTCTGGCAATAAGACTCAATCAAGCGTTGCGCTGCGTAGACTTAGTGCTATGGCGCTAGAAGAAAAGGCCCTGCCCTCAAGTCTCTCTAAAAAGGCGTCCCGGCAATTGGCCTCTGTGTCGAGTGTGACTTCGGTTCATTCGATAAGTGGGGGCGAAGACGAGAGTAGTGTTGGGAGTGTGGCCTCTCTAACGAGTCTCACGAGTGAGGAACCAGCAACGAGCACAGCTGAGGATACGACAACAGGAATGAGTGAACTTAGTGAAAGCGCACCTGAAGAGAGTGGAGCAGAAACGTCGGAAGCGGAAGATAAAGGGAGTAAAAAATCGAAGAAATCTAAGAAAAAGAAGAAGAAAGAGAGCAAGGATAAAAAATCCAAAAAGTCCAAGAAAAGTGAGTTATAGTTTTAGATAATTTACGGGAAATATATCCACTTTTTTCAATAGCTTAAAAAAAATTAAATTAGTATAAAAAACACCAAATTTTTTGGATTACCAAAATCAAATAAGCGTTTATTAATAACTGGGTAATGACACGCAACTCACAACATACTAGAATTGATTTATGCGGTTACCAAGGCTACACGGAACATTTGATGGCAAGTTATCAAGGCATCAAAAAATAATTTGTAACTTAACTAGATAAATATGTCTGGCCATGATCCATTACCTATATTGTTGATTCAAAAACTAATTAAATGAGTTTAAAATAATAAAATTAATTTACAACTATGAATAAAATGAGTAAATAAAATTGATTAAAAATTTTGTTTTTGATAAATAAGTAATATTAGCTGACCTTAATTTAATGCCAAAAAAACAAATTAATTTGAGCTCCTCGAAAAATATAACATCTGTTTTTTCGTTTTTAGCTTGCGCAATTTTATTTTTATTTTTACATAATTAAAGTCGTTTTTTGGATAAGCCGGCACCGGGCGGGAGGGTCCCGACTTGAATCTCTATAACATATCTTTATAAGTAAATTATAAAAATTTTAATAATTTTTAAAATTATGTCTTTGCAGTTATTTCATGGGTAAACAAAAATAGATATGTTTGCGCAATTAACCTAAAATGGCAAAAAATACTTTTTTCTATTACTGTTTTTTTGCATTTATCAAAATTAAAAAAAAAAAGAATAATATCTTAGCATATTGCTCAATTAGTATAAAGGGTTTATTAAATAATTTAATATAAAATATTTATTTCTTAGGCCCTTTTTTAATATATTAGATTATGGAAAATATTTTTTCTCATTTATTTTAGAACTGTTTAAGCAGGCTATTTGATATAAATATAACTCGTCAAAAACTAGTTTTTTTTTATTTTTCTGCAACCTTATCCACCAACAGTTTTTGCCTCATATATCATAGTGACATATATGGCGGTAGTAATCTATTTTATAAATCTATGGCCAAGCCTTACTCTATGTAATTTTTATCCCATTGATAAAATTAATAATTTTTATGCAATATAGAGTTTATGGGCCTGTATTAATACTTCGGGCAGTATTAAATTTGCCAATCCAAAAAAAAAATTAACCGAGCGCTACGAAAATTATGTCGAGCGGGCAAGGGTAGAACATCGCCGCCCGTTTTAGACAAAATGCATAATTTTAATATCTATTATTTAAGCTTCTAAATTCACATATTCTTTATTATTGCCTATCTTATTATATTTATTTGAGGACGTTGATTAAAAATTATGTATAAAATATTGATTAATCTTAATTAAAATAGTTTAACTTGTTAATATAGTTAATGGGTAAATTAAATTAATATTCTATTTTTGATAATAGGCCGTTAAAATTATTTAGTTTAAATGCAAAAATCAAGCATTTTTTGCCTTTTTAATATTTGTTTAAACGCACCCTTATTGAAGGAAACAATCGAGAAATGTAAAGAAAATATTATAATTATGCAAACATAGTGAAATTAATTAACATTATTTTATAGGTAAGAAAGACAAGAAAGGCGGAAAAGACAAGAAAAGCAAGAAAGGTAAAAAATCGAAAAAAGGGAAAAAGGACAAAAAAGGTAAAAAAGACAAGAAGAGCAAAAGCAAGAAATCGAAAAAGGGCAAGAAAAAGAAGTAGCCCAAAACCGGAAAGCGCTTAAACCTTGATAAATATGGATTTATACTATATTTTTTTCTTCTCCAGAAAAACTTCTTTTTAATGATTTTCTCGCTCTTGAACTCTAACTTTTCGATCATTGTAAAATTTATAATTTATTTATTAACAATAAACATTAATGATCTTATTTATCCTTATTTTATAAATGAATTCTTGTTTTTAATTTGTTGCTGTTACATTTGTGGCTGTTCCATTGAAAAAAATATGAAAAAAACAAATAAAAACTTTAACGGTCCATAATTAAAGCTTATTAGAGTTTGTAGACCGATAAGCAGTTTACAGGCGACAGAAATTTTATTTCCCCTTTTTTCCTCAGTTTTTGACTATCGTCTTAACAACATTTTCAATGTTAACAAAATATTAATGTAATTGGCTCGTTTACAAACCGAAATCAAAAAATAATTTTCAAATTTTAATTTTCAAACATAAATGTTCGATTACACAGGTTATAAAATAAGTTTATGAAATCATAATAGCATGCATCCCTAAGATGGCCTTATCCTATATATTTTCCGTTTTTCGTGGTTTCTTCAGCCTTCGTCTCCTGAGCTCCGTCCATATCGCAAATATGGCCTTTTTAACAGATTTTGCGACCTCGAGAATACCCTGAAAAGAAAATTAAAGAATTTTTATATAGAAATTCCTTGTAATTTATATTTATCATCTTATATAATGAGAAATAAAATTTTTTAATATATCAAGCTCTATCAGTAGATAATACAAAATTTTTCGCGTCCAAACTTAAAACGATAAATTATCGGTTTTAAATAAAAATAATATTTAAAGTTTTTAACATTTTAGCTGTTGTGAATATGCAAAAACAAATTTCAGTTTATTTTTGTTTTTGAATCTTTTTTGTTTTTTTTTTGACCTTTTTTTCTAAAATTTTCAATTACACCTAACTAACTAGTTTTATTAAGAAAAACGGTAAACGGATTTGATAATCTCTAAGATGGCAGGTTTCTTTAACTCATAACTCTCAAAAAATTGTTGACTTGTGTTATATGCTTTCATCTATAAGCGCAGTAGGTTATGTATTCTTAATTATTAGAAAATTTTTAATATTCGGTTTTGCTAAAATGGAACGGGCCGAAAATGAAAAGCAAAATACTGGGTTGGGCCGAATAGCAGTGAGTGGGCCATGCTTAAGCCAAAAATATGTCGGGCGGATCGGGTCAAATATGGACAGGTTTAGCTTTGAAACTCGCGAGTGTTAAGGTAAGAAATTTTTAATACGAATGCTACAGTGGGGTTCACACGAATCTTAATTTTAAACCTCTATAACTCAGAGTCTTAAAGCTAACATTATTTTCTTAATTATAAAAAAGAAAACGTATACTATCTATCTAAATTAATATGAGTTATGATTAATGATATTGTATATTTTATAGCTCAAAGAAGAAAAAAAATCCAAAAAAATAAGAATTTTACATTTTGTGTATTATATAATATAATATTTTTAAATATATAGTCGTATTATTAAAATAATTGTGTTTGTGATTCTAATGAAATCTTTTTAAAAAAATTCATAAAAAAACATTATTATATAAAAAATTTTGGCTATTGCTTACCTCAAACGAGCTATTATATAGAGGAAAAAAATTTCATAACAATAAATTCAATACAAACCTTTTACTTATAAAATTAAACTATTATGAATCTAAAAAACAAGGTTAATTTTTTCAATTTTATTTTACAAGGCTATGTCATGGTTTTTACGTTAAAATTGACCACGTGGGATCCACACGGACACCATTAGAACTTTTCCAAACGAATAATATTAATCTTAGACAAAATTTTAATTACTAGTTATCAATGTCACAAATAATAATTTAAAAACATAAAAGCATGCATCCAGATGATGGCCTTATCTCATATATATTTTCAATTTTTTAAAGTTCTTAAATTCATCCATATCAAAAAATGGCCTTTTTTGACCAAATTGCCAGATTTCGTGACATCGAGAATACCAGAAGAAGAAATTATAAAAATTTATTTTATATGAAAATCTCTTGTAACTTATATTTATCATCTCAAATAAAGAGAAATAAATTTTTTTAGTATATCAAGCTCCTACATCAGCATTTAGATGATACAAAAAGATTCGCGTACAAACTTAAATACGACACGATATATTCCCGGATTTAATAAACATATTATTTGAGGTTTAAATTTAACAGTTTAGCTGTTGTGAATATGCAAAAAAAATTCAATTTATTTTTGTTTTTGAATCTTTTTTGTTTTGTTTTTGACATTTTTCTAAAATATTTAATGTTTATAGCTGACTAACTAGGTTCGATTAGAAGAAACGGTAAACAGATTTTAAAATCCCTAAGATGGCAGGTTTGATCTCTGTAGTTAATTCATAACTCCTAAAAATCCTGTGTTATTAAGATAAAAGTTATGTTTGATCAACTATATATCATATTTTTTAAGTTATTTAAAATCTATGATGCTGGAGTACACATGAACCCACAATGCTATTTGCGGTTCAAAAAAAAATTTAATGCTCGCAATAAAACTTTCGGACTGTGGTAAAATCGGGCCGGACGAATACTTTGACATTACGCAACCATTCGGTTGCACTTAATTAAGAGGGTGAAATTAAATTTATAGGCATATATATACACATTATTAAATATAAATTTTGAGATCTATATCAATAGTTAAGAATCCATAGGTAATTGACAAAATGATGTTGATGAAACTAATTTCACATGCAGATAAAATATAATATCGCCATTTGCAAATATAGGCTTCTTTAACCTCAAAACATATAAAATTTATTGATATTAAAAATTCATAAGGAATTTAATATAGTTTTATTATAAAGTTACATATGACCCAAAATGTGGAAAATATTAAACAAACTTGAATGAATAATAACTCGATTTTACATTGTGAGAGCTGTATTTCCTTTTAAACGATTTTTACCAAGCCCACCTTAGACTCAATTTCAAAATGTAACAAAAATTGTCAGTAACAAATTTGTTATCTTGGAATATCACGATCTCAAACAATATTGATTTTACCCTCAATAACTAATTGCACAACTGAGTCTATTTTCAATACAATGAAACGTGTGAATTCTTATTTTCAATCAACCATCGATCGTTCATTTGATTTGTGTTTGATAAGCTTTCACTCTAATTAATTGAGAAAGATAGTCCTGAACTTTACAATGGATTAAATTAGTCTTCTAAAGCATTTTTTGAAGCATTTGTTATTCCAAATGCAGAGAAAAAATAATTTTGTTGCGTCTCAAGTCTAATTTATGTTTGCTTATAAAATTAGCTGTGCAAGCGCATGGTTCATAGCAGCTCAAATAATTTAACTTGGTAAATATACCTGCTTCCTTAAATATTCACTGTGAATTTTCTCCACTGCCTTTTATTAAAAGATGTAAAATATATACAAGTTTTCAAATATAAAACATTGTTAAGGGTTAATATTAACAGACAAAATTCGGTTATTATAACGCATTTATCTAATTTTATTATATAAAACATGAATAAACATTTTTAATAAACTTGTTTTTGAATGTTGTATGTATCATATAAATTTTATGCAAATTTTTTTGTATCAATAATTACCTCATTAAGCTATCATATTAAATTTAAGTTGCTGAGACACAACAAACGCCTATCCCGTCGATTGAACTTTACAATAATCAGACTCTCAAAGTTTTGGAGCAAATATTATTCCACGTGCAGTTAAAATTATATTGTTGCTCAAATCTAATTGATGTTTGCATGAAATTAGCCGTAAAGGGTGTGTCACATTAACTAGCTTTGATAATTTAAATTGGTATTATATATACCTTTCTTTGAAAATTCGATGTAAATTTCTCCACTGCCTTAAAATAACATATGTAAAATCATGAACTAGTTTTCGTTAATAACATTGTTTTAGTATTAAAATTTACAGCTTTCAATAACAAAATTTGAATTTAACCAGGCAGGTACCACTAATGGTTCGGCCGAGCGGTTTTACAAAATTCCTCAGTCTCTTTAGTGGCCAAATAAATCCGATAAAAAACTTAAAAAATTAAGAACTTGAGGAAATAAAGAATTCACCTACAGGTTAAATTGGGAGGAAAGACCATATATGTTTTAATAATATTGTTTATAAAATTAATATTCTTAAATCATATATTATGAAAATTTAACTAGCAAAGTATGATGTGCAACTTAGCAGTAGGTACAGAAAATTCTTGTTGCCTTACTGCAAACAACACATCGTCTTTGGGTTCAATTTTTAAAATTTTGGAATGGGATAAATAAGCAATGAATTTTTATATAAAAATAAAAGAGCAAAAACTGATGTTAAGCTGAATGAGGGCTTTCAAATAAATCTTTAAAAATTTAATTTTTGGATAGTTTTTTAGAAATAAGCCTTTAAAATAGGTGTAATTTGTAGGTTACATTGGAAACTGTCAGATTAATGTATTCATCTAATTGAATTATTTCATAAAATATAAATCATTTTCAATAAACTTGTTACATGTTGTATATATTTTTTTATCAATGATTGTACCTTATTAAGTTACCATATTCAAATTAAGCTGCGTTTGTGGTGAGTCTAAGCCTTACACTCACCACAAACGACTAATAAACCAAACAAATAAATAACTTAAATAAAACTGGACAACAACAACAAAAACAACATAAACGATTTTTTGAGTGTTTTGTAGAGAATTTTCTTGCGATAACGATTCCGGGTTTAGTTTTTTTCCAATGCCTCCAATTTTTTTTAAACCGCGTCCAAGTTTAGAAAAAATTTAACAAAATTTTTTTAATTAATAATTTTCCAAAAAATCTATTGGCATATTCAGATACCTTATAAAAACATATCTGAAAAAGGTAACCTAAAATTCTTAGCAATTTACTTTCAAGTTATTTAGGATCAAAAAACGGATTTTATGACAAAAACCACTAATTTTATAAAAATAAAAAAATTTGATATTATAAAAAAAATTAACCCCTTACGTTAATAATAAATGTTTCCGTTATCTAAATATATTTTTAAACTTTTATTACTACCCATAGATTTAGTGATATAGAAGTAAAAATATACCCCAATTGAAAAATCTCAACTTTGACACTGATTAACTAAAAATTTGAGGCATTGGCTACAGATTTCATATTTGTGATTAGCGCCAAAAGCTTGACCAAAAACCATAGTTGCCATAAATGATGCTTAGAGTCGTCCAAATTTTGTTGTCCAGTGTATGCAAAATGGTAAAAAATTATAAATACAAATTTTTATAAAATAATTTTATATATAAATATGTAAAACTCAGTTGCACTTGCCCATACAACTTTTTGGGGTGCCTTTCCCCCTTCTCTAAAATCCTGGTTAAGGCTCTGGGTGGGCAACCCAGGGCTGATTTAAAATGTATGAGATAAGGAAGTCATGTAGATTGTCAATCAAAATCATATTTCTCTAACAATTCTCACTTTTTAAAACAATATTCATTAACCTGTACAAAGCCATACCCTGTAAGTAATTGCACACCTTTTGTCTTAATTTTAAATTTAATGATCTTTCATATTATGGTATTTTTCAAATATCCTCCTGCCCCCTCATTGTAGTACTTGGACAATTATTTTTGCCTGACATTTTACATTGAAAGCAAACACAATTTGCACCAAAGGCAGTCAATTAATTTTTACAACGCCTAGTCTCCTTGCATTAAATACTTGAAAGAAATTTTAGATAGACAAAAAAACTTACTAAGGTGCACATAATTTATTAAAATAAAAACAATAAAATATTATATATTTATAGGTCAAAATTTCTCTTTCATAATCTCATTTTTTGCACACCAATGTGTGATCTCAAAATGCAAGTGCCATTTTTTTCAATTTTTTTTGAGTTTTTGCTCAATGAATAAAAATACAATTTTATAGTCTAAACATTGTTGTATAATTTTATATATATTTTCATCTGATGATTTTATCTTTTCCAAATATTAATAAATTTTTTTAATTTCAATTTAACCTAAATTTTCATATTTTTTAATATAATTAGAGATTGACTAGAAGTAAACTTATTACTATTTAGAACCTTCACATAATATTATTTTAATAATAATTTTTTTTATATATACTCATAATGATTAAATATTAAGTTTATAACTTTATATTATAGGTATATATTAATTTTTTTATAACAATTTAATAAAACACATTAAAATACGTAATATTGTATCAAATAAATGAACACAAAAAACAAGTTATATAAAAAACAACACAAATAAAATCAGCAAAACAACAGATAAAATACCAATTGCAAGCCATTGATTTTTATCTAAAAACATAGTTAGGTGTATAAAATAATAGAAATAAAAAACATAAGTTATTATACCTGAGGATATTTTCATTGTTTTAGCCATTTTTTTCATAACTATATCCATTTTTGATTCAGTTTGATCCAACTCTTTTGAAAACTCATCTATAATACTAATTAAGAAAATCCATATGATAAAAAAACATAAAATGTATTAAAATTATAATGTCGTACATTGATTGATTATCTAATTCTCCGCTAATATGATTGCTCATATTTATTAAAACCTTAATACTACTTCCAATTTGACCCAATTTTTCATCTTGTATTGCAAATTTGTGCTAAAATATAAAAATCAAAATTCAAATTTTAATAAATCACAAACTGTATTTGTTTATTTTTTAACTTCTTTAAAGATAGCGTTTTTTGATTGAAAATCTTCCGGGTCCAATTTTTGATATTTGCAATTCGACATCCCTCTGATCCGATAAAATCATTTTACGAATGAAAAACCGGGAATGCCATGCCTTATTTAAGCCATCTGTATTTATATTTGTATTTTACAATAATTAAGTATAAAACTAGATAATATTTAAATAATTAGGTGTTATTAATAGAGTGTGGTATAAAATTTTTTATATATAAAAAAATTTTTGATTTAAAATTAAAAAAAAAATATAAAATTAGTTTCTTATTATTATTTAAAAAGAAAAAAAAACGTTCAGAATTGTTTAACATTGGCAAATGCCTTATTTAAAAGTGTTCCAAAAAATTATTATAATTTATTCATTTAAGACTATTAAAGTAAAATATTGTATTGTTCTAAATTGATTATTATTGTAATTTAAATAGAAAAAGACATGTTTTTATAATGTTATTTTAAACGTGGCCTAACCCTAGATTGTGCAACTGTGGCCCAATACCCAAGAATTTTTTTTACTTTGCGGCTGAGTAGGTGAAATAAGAAATATTAGCCATTATAATATTTTTATTTTTTAAATAAATTATCGCGCCCCTTATGTTAAACATACACCCCATTTTTTTCCTCTCCTGAACCCCCACCCCCTTATAAAAAAAATGGGTACGCCTCTAGATAAACTCATTATTTTAAATTGCTTTATACTACGCAAAAGTTCAAAGTTTACATTTTACTTATTTTTTATATAAAATTAATTTTTTTAAAAACTTTTTAGTTTTTGGATTTAATTTATATATAAATGGAAAAAACAGCTATTATATCGCTGAGACACCATCATGAGCAAGATAATCAACTCAATCACTAGATAGACTACAACATTCACATTGAAGCTCAAGACCCAAAAGCCCGTCGGGTTAATATTTAGGCCGTCCATAAATTAATAAACACAAATACGGTCCGGGGTTACGCCATTTTTTTAACTTATTTTGCTTTATAAATTTAAGCTATACACAGATCTACAAATGTCAGTGTAAAAAAAAATTATTACATTAAGAGAAAATTATATCCCCTATCTCTTATATGTTTTGCGTTTTACTAGTTTTTTCCCGCTTCGGCTCTAGTTATATATCAAACAGATGAAATTTGATTAATTTTGCGACTTAAAATTACGTAAGGCTGCGGCTAACACTTTTTTCAAAATTGTAAAAAAAATATTTCTTAAATAAAAAAAATTTTAGCGGCTAATATCAAAAAATGAGAATTTAGGTTTTTTGGTCGTTTTAGGATATGATTAACAAAATGTTTTTAAAAAAAAAATTTTTTAATTTTTAAAAATTTTTTTTACACTAGCCACCTCAATGTTATTCAAATGCGTGCAATTTTTTTTGTCAAAACATTTTTATCCATTAGCCGCAGCCTAAAGAAAAAAACATAAAAAAATTGTTTTTTGCATATTAAAATTTGTAACTTATATTTTTTGTCTCAAATAATGAGAAATTTAATTTAGAAGTTTCTTAAACAACATTTAGGTTATAGTGATTTTTTGGCACCTCAACCTAAATAGGACACGATATGCTATCAGTTGTTTTACAAATTTAATTAAAACTTGGGCAAAAACACCTATATAACGATTATCACCTTAACGTTTTTCTAGGAATTTGTAATTTCAAGGGGCCAAACCAATATAACTTATTATGTCGAGGGGTTGGGGGGGAGGGGCGCTGGGCCGATTTTCATCAGTACACATTGTTTACCAAATTTAATTAAAATTTGGGCGAAAACACATATATACCGGTTAAAGCTCAAAGTCGGGACTAAAAAGCTCACCCAATTACCGGGTAGGGTCGATCCAGGCCGGGGCTAAATAAGAAAATTAGGGCTGGCGGGTTAATTTTTTATATATCTGATTTTACTCTATATTTTTTCAAACTCTAGTTAAAATGAAATAAAAAAGATAAATTTATTATACCGCGTAGCGTAATGTTTGAGCAAAGATTATAGCTGGCATTATAAAATTTTGGGGTTCAAAATTATTTTGTAGAAGTAAATGAAGTCTGAACGCGCCCATAAATGTTATTAGCAATTCTTAAACTTATTTTAAGTGAGAACAGCTCAGTGGTATTTTAGCTAACTTAGCGGGAATGTTAAATAGCTCAAAAATCATATTCTTACAAATAAACTAAAAAACTACCTTGGCGCAGCTTCAAAAACTAATTGATCACGCATGTAAAATTCAAGTCTAATCATTAGGCAGGGATGGGCAAATTGACCAAAAAAATTATCAAGTCGAGTTTCATTTCAAAATTTTTTATCGAGCCTACAATAAAGTCAATATCGTAAAGTAAAGTCAATAATTAAGGTATTTTACCTGCTTCCTGTATTTTAGAATTAATAAGTTTTGTTGATTTAATTATGCTTTCTTAGCTCAATTAAAATTAGTTTACTTCTTTTTCCTAATTGATTTAACACTTTTATGATAAATTCAATGATCAAAACGTGTTATGTAGTCGGAAAAACACCAAAAATCACCTACATAGGCTGGCCAGTGTTTAATTATAAAATTATGACTTTTTTTAGTGTAAGTAGCATAGAATTTGCTATGCGGCGATCAGGGGCGTATTTAGGGGTTGTCAAAAGGGGCCAATTGCCCCCCTTTAAAATTTTTTTAATTTTTATGATGTATTTTGCGGTTAAATTTAAATATTGAATATATAAAAGGGAATAAAATCAATAAAATTGCTATTTTTTGGAAAATATACAGCCTTATAAATTAATTTTGCAAATAAAATATAAACATTAAAATTAAATTTGTAGTTCCTTTCCTCCAAAAAAATTTACGCCCCTGGCGGCGATGTTCATAACCCCTCAGGCCATTGCGTTTTTGCGTCAATACCATTATATACATTTTTGTGGCGCAAACAAATTAACTAAGTCAAAACATTGTTGAGTGAAAAATATTTATACAACATAATGTAAATATCATTTAACCCGCGAATGGTAGGGTGCTTTGTCCATACGGACCGCAATTTTAAACCTCTATAACTTCAAGAGTTTTAAAGCTATGACCTTTGTTTTTTTATTATTTTGAAGAGAAATAGGTACTCTTTAATTATAGACTAATATAAGTTAACATTAAGGGCGCGTTCAGACTCAGTTAATTTTTTTGAAAAATTTTAAAATTTTTATCTTTTGACATTGAACACTTTTTTTTACAAAAAGTTGCCAATTTTTGTTATTCGCATTTTAATAGTTTTTCTGGAAGAAAAGTTTTTAAAAAATTTTAAAAAAAAAAATAAAATTTCAAAAAATTCAAAATTTTTAAAATTTTTTAAATTTGAAATGAGTCTGAACGCACCCTAATAAATATTGCAAATTTTATTTGACACAAAGTAGAAAAAAATCTGATTAATTGAAATTTTTCATTCCATATTACATTAAATAAATCATGTCAATAAATTAAATCTATCAATATTATTGACCAAATCGTGTTTTTACGTCTAATATTTAGAGAGTTTCATAAAAAAAATATATTTTGATATAAATTATTTTTGGCTATTATTTACCATAAAAACTAGATATTATAAAGAAAAAAAATAATTTTATTATACATTACAAACAATTTGTATACTTAATAATTAAAATTATTTAAAAAAATAGCTATTAATTCTAGTGTTCATTATGTTTTTGTTCAGAGTTTTCGGGATTTTCACACCCGCCTTCTGAGGGCTGACGGTGACCCAGATTTGACTCTGGACTCCCTAGGCATCATCGTTTAGGGCCTACTGCCTTGTAGGTCACCAGTAGTCATGTGGCTACTCTCTTGCTAAAACTTTTTCCTGAAAATAAAATCTGCCTTTGCCGGGATTCGAACCCCGAACCTTCTAGGCTTATTCAGGCTACAAGCAAGCGCTCTGCCACTACACTACAGGAAGTTTGAATTTAAATAGAGTCATTAACATGGTTTTCAACATTGAAATTGAGAGGGTGGGGTTGATATGGACCCCAATTCAATTTCTAAATTCTAAACAAATTTTGTTATTAGACTTAGACTAAATATTAATTACTATTTTTGTTTATTATATATATAAGAGAAAAGTCACAAAAATTTAGCCCATAATATATAATATTTTTAAAGATATTTAAAATTCAAGATGTGCTGGGGGTCCCTATGGACAGTGCAGTGCTAATCGTGGGTTAAATAAAATTTATTAAGTTAAAACATAGTTGAATGAATAATATTTATACAACATATTGTAAATAACCATTAAAAAAATTTAATAAGTTATATTTAATAGTAAAATAAATTAAATTCTACCTGTAACCTTGTTAAGTTATCAATTTTGCCCATCCCTGCTAATATATGGCTCCACTACTTGTTATTGTTATTCCTGTATTTTTCAAGTGCCTTAGATGCCAACAGCAAGCTGGATTTTATTGCTGTAGTGTCGGCTAGTATTGTGGCTCCCGATGTCAGAAGCTTAATGTACGCATGAGATTCATTGTACGCACCTTAGTGATACCCGGGATCGGGACCATACCAAGAATTTATGAAAAAAAGAAAGAATTTTAAAATAAAAACTGCCTTTACATACTTAATTTTTTTTTACCATTTTTATGATTCGATGTAGGGGTTTCACTTCTAATTGCAGTAACCCGAAAGAAACTTTTAATCACATTTTATTAGGATAATTAAATACGTTTTTATATAAAATTTCATATATATTCTAATCTTTTAAACAGCATAAAATGTTGGTATTCACTAATACAATAAAAATGCAATGGCCACATCCTTTTACATAAATAAGTGAAAGCAATGGGACACAGTCATTCATTTAATAATTATTTTGTAAACACAACTATACTTAATTTATTTATAAAACAGTTTTCTATAGGGTTTTGCCCTGTTTAACCGATTTTTTTAAATGCAAAAATTTAGTAACAACAATTTTCACAACACAAATTTTAGAAATATCAATGAATGCTTGAATTTAAAAGAGTTTTATACGTTAAAAGTAATAACGTTAGATTTTCTCCCAAAGGCAAAGATTTTAAATAAAAAATCAAGCACCCTTTTTTCACTTTTTAGACATTAAACACACAACTAAACTGTTGAGTTCAAACTTCAAATAATATTTTTCTTAAAAATCGATAATATATTGTGTCGTATTTAAGTTTAGACGCGAAATATTTTGTATTATCTAAATTTTTATGTAAGAGCTTGATAAACTAATGAAATTTTTTTCTCATTATTTGTGATGAAATGTAAGTTACAAGGAAATACAAAAAAAAATTTTTAAATTTTTCTTTTAGGATTTAAGATCTGTCAATTTGATCAAAACCGGCCATTTTTCGATATGAGCGGATCTAAGGAGCCGAAGGCGGAGGAAATTAAGAAAAACAGAAATTATATATGAGATAAGGCTATCATGGGGTTGTATACTTTTATGTTTACGGTTATGCCATTGATATTTGTTGACCTGTGTAATACACTTCCATTGTAGTTATATTTAAAACAGTAGGCGCGTTTAAAGTTTTATGAAAATGTTTAAAATTACATTTACCTTTTTTAGAAACAGTATATTCGCTAATAATTTGGATTGAGAATTTGTAACTTTGGACTTAACACATATTATACTTTTTTTGATTTTTATATTTAAAATATTATGAAAAACTTTGATGATAAGTGTGTTATAGCGTTGAGTCTGATTTACTGAAAAAACTGCTCTTACCTATCCTATAATGTTTAACACTTTGAAGCAATATTGGGTTTGAATAGGTCGTAGGCAGGCCGTTATCAAGGGAGTTAACCTGGCATCAAGCCTCATTTTTTTTTTTGTAAAATGAAGGTATCTGGTAAGGCTAATTTACAAAAAAAGCTAACCATGTTAAGATATAGGCGCGTTCAAATTTGATAACTTTTTAAAGAAATTACGGGTCGGGCCGAAGTTTGAAATCTCATATTGCCCTTTTTTTAAACTATATCTTATAAACAAGAACTAAAATGATAAATTTATTACACAGCTCAACAAATATTTATGTCAGAAACGAGATTGTTATGAAAACATAAAAGAACGCATCCCCATGAGATGGACTAATCTCATGTGTGTTTTTCGTTTTTCTTAGTTTCATCCGTCTTTGGCTCCTTAGATCCGTCTATAACGAAAAATGGCCTTTTTTGACCATATTGACAGATCTAAATATACCTTAAAGAAAAAATTTAAAAATTTTTTTTGCATATTGAAATCCCTTGTAACTTATATTTTTAATCACAAATAATGGAAAAAAATTTTATTAATCAAGCTCTTACATCGGCATTTAGATAATACAAAATATTTCGCGTCCAAACTTAAATACGACACGATATATTATCGGTTTTTAATGAAAATATTATTTGAAGTTTAAATTTAACAGTTTAACTATTGTAAATATGCAAAAATAAAATTTCAATTTATTTTTGTTTTTGAATCTTGGTTTTTAACCTTTTTTCTAAAATATTCAATGTTTATAACTGACTAAGTTTGATTAGGAAAAACGGTAAACGAATTTGATATTCCCTAAGATGGCAGGTTTGATCTCTGTAGTTATATCATAACTTTCAAAACATTGTTGACATGTGTTATTATTACACGAGAAAGGGTAATACACTCTGTTTTTATTAATAATAGTTTTAAAACAACAAATACTTAGCTTGTAATAAAAATATTCTAGGTCGTATTTCGAAATTCCAAACTCCGGGCGGAGCTGGAAACCTAAATTAAAAAATATGTCGGGCGGGCCGGAATATTACGGCCCGGTTTAAACTTTAAGGAACTAAGCTATAGTTGTTTTTTTTTGATTTCCCTCCACCCTTTTTGTACGAATCTTGGTTAAGGCTCTGGTCTTGGGTTAGTTAGTGTGAAAGTAATTACGAGTGAGCATTCTACCATTTACAATATTTTTATAACTATTATAAAACTATATTAATACTATTATGGTTGTTAATTCAAGTGTACGGACATGAAAAATACATTTACCCAACATGAAACAAATTAATACTACCAGGGTACATCATTCATTTCTCCTTGCTTCAAAAAAAAGCCCCAAAAGAAAGAGAGAGATAATGTTAGATGAAAAAAGGCTGTTTTTTTTTGATTGATTAAGAAGGCAGGGCATGGGAGGATTAAGATGGGCATTTTACAAGCTTATGCGCCGATACGGTAGGGCAGACCGACAATGTGCTTTGATCTTACCGCTTGTTCTTTGTCGGCACGGGGCGGCATGCCTTTTGAGTCTGGATGGCCCAAAAGCATGGGGGCCGTGTGTTCGTTAATCGGGGAGGCGGGGTCTAAAAAATGCGTGATATGAGTAGTAGAGATGAGGGTGCAACAAGGTTCAAAATTCGGAATTATATTTTTCTTTACGAAAACAAGAGAAGGGGCACAGACTCATCTACCTAAACTGTAAAAAGGGGGGAGCTTCAAAAAATGGAATTTTGCGCGTTTCATATAAATTTTGATGATGAAATGGTGGAGGAATAATGTTTTTAGGGGGGCTGAAATAAAAAAATTTATGAATATATTATTACTATTATTAACGGCAATACAATTGCATGTAAAAATGAAATTGGATAAATATGAATTCATAACAAATTTTATTTGTAAGGTTCAGAGTAGTATGAAAAGTGAGAACCTAAAACCCTAGAATATTTGTCTTCTGAAAAGACCCCCCCCCCCCCCCCCCTTGGGCTATTAATATTCGCTGTAGTTAACTCGCAAAAATTTTTCTTAATTGCAATAGGTTACAATTCTTATTGTCCCATCGGAAAAAAAAATAATTGGGTTTGGGGTTTCTCCCATACCTTTCAAATATGATTCACCTTTTAGGGCTTAGACTCTGTTAAGCTGCGCAAAGCAATATTGTCGTTAAAGTAAATACTAAAATTTTATGGTATGCCGGCGACCTGGTTTTTAGCACATTCTCTTAAACAATCTTTAGGATACAACTTAAGTAGGGGGCAATCAGCAGCTTTGAAATGGTCGTATGTGAATCCTATTTGAGGAAAAAAACGCCTATTCACGGAGTTGAACACCAGACCTCCTGCGTGTAAAACAAGGATGTTCTCCGCTGAGCTAACTTAGCCGAAATCAAAAATAAATAAGCTTTTAATTCACTTCTTATAACACCAGAGCGTGCTATTAGCCGTGTGTCCTATTATCTCAAACATGTGAAAAAAAAATTTTCTGGAAAAAACATTTATTCGGTCAAATCAATTTCAACATTTTGCGCTAATAAAAAAGAGTAAAATTTAATGTATTAGATATAAAACAAACGACTATATACATGTACATTTCACAGTCCAGGTTAAATATAACAGAAATTTGGAATTTTTGTAATTTATTGTATTCTTTCAAATTGTAATATAAATATGGATATGACATGTAATTTATGCGATAACAATAAAAATTGTCGAAATGATTAAACATATACAATTTTCAAAAATATAGTTAGATAGTAGTATATAACTAAAAATGTGTATAAACAACCGTTAAATATTTGAAACATATGGTTTTTGTGGAGGCCACCAATTTTTTTCGTGTATTTTTACAAAAAGTTCAAAAAATAAAAAAAACTAAGCAACAACAGGAAGAAAAAATTAGAGATTTTCACAAAAAAATTTAAAATAATATTTTTCTTAGGCTTTGGGTCAAATAATTGCTGCAAAAAAAGACAAATTTATTCTTAATCTGCAAATTGTAAACATGGAATTTAGAAATAGATAGGTCTTTCGTTTTATAGAGTGTCCTATTTTCAATTTTTTTTCGCCAGATATTTAACCTGTGATTGATACTCGAAAAGCTTACTTACTGGTTTTTTGGGTGTGTACGAACATTCGTTCGGCTGGAATTTACATATTTTCACGAAGAAATCGGATAAAATGAAACATTTTGTCTAATTTTACAGAATAAATCAAACCTAATGATTGATTTATTAGCTAAAATATTAATGGATTATTTTGCAAATGTAAGGAACTGAAACTTTTTTAGCTCCATACGGGTACTTCTAATAACTTAGTTTTAATTGCCGCGATTTAGCTTTTATAGTATCAATCAACTAGGTTAAAATTTATACTAAAGAAATTAGACCAAAATGTTAATCAAGCTACGACACCTTAGAGATTATATTTTAAAAGAGCCCTTGCCCCTCACAAAGCCAAAGACGAAAATAAAGATATATAAGAATAGATTTAACAAATAATTGTAATATTAAAGGACACATTTTTTTTTCAATGAGGGCGAGTTCAATGTTAAGCTATTTTATTTTTTATAATTTACAAAAACTTTTAATAAAGAATAAAAGAATTTTTAATGATAATAAAATTAGGATTGACAACTTTTTGTTGTGAAAACAGGATTTATTTGACAAATTTTTTTTTTAAATAACTCATGATTGAACACATACCCTGAATTTTAACAATTATAAAAAATAATTTTGAAAAAAATGTCTTGAAAAGAATACCCGTTTTTCAATGTAATTCGTCGCTTTATTTTTAATACATTTAGTGTTTGGTTGGAAGAGATAGTTATGGTAAATTGCTACGATATTAATTTCTTTTAAAACCAAATTTGATAACACATTTTGAAATTTGCAAAATAGAAATTTAAAATAAAACATATACATGTATGAAATATAAAAACAGGACAGGGATATTTCAATGTGTTTTTGAATTGTGTTTGTGTATGGAGGAGACCCATTTACAAGCGCAAAGGCCGGTTTATAAAAGGGGCCCATTGAAAAAAAACAATTAAAAAAATAAATCTTAACAAAATAACCATACGCTTTTGGTTTGAATCCTTACAGCAATAAATTTTTATTTAAATAATCTAAGTCAAGAAAAATTATAGAATGGACCAAAAGAAAAAGAGTTACGGGTTTCATGGACGGGCCCACCCACCCTTTTTCTTTAGGTATCTGACGATGGTTATTACTTTTCATGTATAAAATTAATTAATACATTTTCTAATCCTCCTTACACACAATTAAAAATTTAATGTTGTTATGTAATATTAACCATTGAAAATGTTTTTTAATAAATTTAGTATATGTATCTGATATTAAAAAACATTTCCAATATTAAGACAATTTAATTATGACCTTGTAAAATAATATGTAATTACATGTGTAACACATATTTAAAGAGGAAGATAATGTAATGAATATTTAATAAAAATTTCATTGCTATAAGTTCCCGGCCAAATCAAATTAACAATGAAAAACACTCAGTTTAGTTGTAAAATTAGCTAGAACTGATAAATTTTGCTTAAATAGGTCAAAAATTGTAAGAATATTTTGGGAGGTTTACAATTTAAATTAATATATAAATACTTCAAAAATAGATTCAAATTATACAAAAGACACCAGTTTAGCGCAGAGATTACAAATACTAGGAGCTCAACCCTGTCTTTCTCTAACTACGAGTTTATAAAAGTCAAATTATTTAGCCAATTTAAACAAATTTATACAGAGAATTAATAAAATTTTACAATCGTGGCCCTGCAAATTATTTAATGCTTTTATCTCTAAACAAGTGAGCTCACCACCGTGGGCTCAAAAATCTAAACATCTGGTGAAAACCCTAGTTATATGAATGAATTTCATCGAAATTTGATAATTTTTTTATTTTTCATTAGAACATTTTAAAATCAGGTCCCGAAAAAAATATAAAATAGACCTAATTTATTTATTACTCATATCAGTTTAAGCTTCCTTACGAAAAAAAACTTCAAAGTATATTAACCCAGCAGGGATGGCGATGAAAAAAACTTGTTCAATTTTTACCCACTATTTATATTTTTTTGCCATATAGCTAAAATGCTGTATATGAAAGTCGTTGTTCGTGACAAGGGATATTGATAAGAATCGATAGCGTCCTATCCGGCAAAGGGTTATCGAATCTTTCCAAAATCTCTTGTCTTAGGTGACAACGTTTGAATGTGTGCTGGTGCAAAGATGGAGAAACGTTTTTTATATCAATGCCATCAGGTGAATCAAATTGCCACTATATACCGATTAAGAGCTATTTATCGTGCATGATAGGATGATTCATTCGAAGACAAATCTTGGTCATCTGGGTTGTTTGAATTGTTGTTATCATTCATGTCACCACAGGGCCTCGTGTATTTTGACTGATCGTTAGTATTCTTATTGTTTTCATTCATCTCGTAGTTGACATCCCTGGCGGTGACGACCTCGCCGTGTGAGAAATCGTCGGGGTTGAAGGAGGAAGACAGCATAATATTTTGGGCATCGTTTAGTAATTCGTTGTTGAGACAATCGTTTGGATCAAGTCCGGCTAGGGGTAGTAGAGCGGGTTCGGAAAATTTTTCCTTCTTCCATTTCATACGCCGGTTTTGGAACCAAATTTTAATTTGCCGCTCGCTGAGCGCCAAGTTGTGGGCGATTTCCACCCGACGCCTGCGTGTAAGGTATCGATTGTAATGGAACTCCTTTTCTAGCTCTAAGGTTTGATGTCGCGTATAGGTTTGACGGCCTTTTTTACGATCTAAAATTTAAAAGAAATTTTATAATGTACTTAAAATTAGGACATTGAGATTGTCTAAAGTACATGGGTCGTCCCATTTTGAACCAACTCGTTGTAGAAGCCTCAGCGTTTAAAGAGGGTGCAAAAAAGTTAGTTTTTTTACGAAAACACTTCATAGCCGTTAAATATTTTTTAATACCGGTCCAAGCAGCATATACTTTATCATATTATTACATTTTTACCTCATATTGATACATTTGTTATTTAGAAATTTCTGGCGTATTTGATAATCATTCTTAATTATAGACTAGCTCTAAGATCTAATACCTCCTCGTCAAAAAAAAGTCAAAAAATAAAAACTTCTCTACATATCTTAGGGTTGCCAGAACTGTCCTCCCGTCCTTCAGAGTTCTTCAAATGATCAAAACATATATAACTCTTTTGAAAACAAAAACAATGTTAAAATAAAAAAATTAAATTATATTTAAATGGTTATTGCTAAAATTAGCTAACAACTGTGTCTATTTTAAGAACTTGGTAATAAATTTATTTTTAAAACAATCACAAAACAGAAAGAAAAAATTATAAATCGAAATCCATTTGAGCATTACTTTATTAAAATTATAAACGGCATTGTCTAATAATAACAAATAATTTCAGTGTTGAAGAGATTGCTTATAAAAATTTATGAGTGAAATTGCAAATTTATTTAAAAACTCTAAAATTTCTACATCTCGAAAAATTAATAAGTACCATCGTCAGTATTCATTATATTTTCCTAAATTCAACACAAAATATGGGTTTAAACCAAAATATTATTGCTATAATTATTTAAATTTAATTATGGTCACAAAAAACTAACACTGGAGAACAATTTTAGACAGATCCCATATTAAAAATTTATTCGTATAGAAGGTGTTAGCTTTTTTGCATTGAATAGCAATCTTGTTTTCACATGCCATTCGAAAAATAGCACATTTAAAAGAACTATTGTTTTGTTGCAAAAAAGATAGAAATCTTGTTTTATGTAAATACAAGTGATTTAAAAGTGCGGACATAGTTATAAACAAATCATAATTTTTTTTTTAATTTTGAAAATAATTATTTCTAAGTAGGAATAATTTATAAGCTATGAGAATAGGTCGGGAATAAAAGAGCAGAAAATATATTTTAGTTAACCAATAGACTGGCTTTGGCAATTTCGCATTGATTTGTTGTTTTCAACAATAACAAAAAAGCTAAAAAATTAAAAGTTTGAAAATAAAAAAAAAAGTTCGTATTGTAGGTGCCATAACATAAAATTATTGCAAATGATTATTCAAATTTTTCAAAGAGATTGTTTTTAAAATGTTTTATTAGTAATTACAAGCAGTGCTGGAAAAACAATTAGCCATATATCTTTGGTTCATTCACCCCAAAATTTGGGGAAAGAAAGAGAGCTACAAATAAAGGGCTACTAAAACAAGAATTTAAAAGCTACCACTAAAAAAAAAGAGGCAAAAAAAGCTCATTTTTTATATAATTTTTCAAAAATCGTAAATATCAAAATTTTAAATCTTAGAAAATTTCTTCAACCGCAACAAAAGATATATTAAATCCATATTCGTAGGCAGAGTATTCCAATAATATTTTGAAAAAACTTTTAACTCTGTAATTTTTTATATTTCAAAAATATGCGTGGGAACAACTGATCATATTTAACCCGCGAATAGCACTGTAGGGTCCATATGGACCCCAGCACATCTTGAATTTTTGAATAAAAAACAGTATATATATTATAAGCCAAATTTTTGTGACTTTTTTATTAAATAAAAAATTAGTAATTAAAATTTGGTCTAGTCTAATAACAAAATTCGTTTAGAAATTAGAAATTCTATTGGGGTCTATATGGATTCCATAATCTATGTTAAAAACCATGATAATGCCTCAATGTAACTGAAAAAATTGCAATTTATTTTCTAGTTGTTCTTTCATAATAGTTTTACATATTAAGTATATAAAATGTTTGTATTGTATAAAAATGACAGAAATTATTATTTTTTTGTTATAAATTTATCTAGTTTTTAAGGTAAATTATAGCCAAAAAAAATTTTTTTACTATGATATTTTTTATCCATGAATCTTAATATGTTCTACCCGACTTAAAATCACAATTTAATTAATAATATTGATACATTTAATTTATTGACATGATGTATTAATTTTATATGGAAAAATAAAAAATTTTAATTTTTCAGATTTTTCTAGTTTGTGTCAAATAAAATTTGCAATATTATTATTGATAACTTATATTAATTTATTATAAGAGCACGTATTTCTTTTAAAAATAATAAAAAATAAAAATCACAGCTTTAAAACTCTGGAAGTTATAGAAGTGTAAAATTGGGGTCCGTATGGAACCCACTGTAGCATTCGCGTTACAAATTTCTCACCTTACTTCGCGGGTTAAAACAAATTGGGGCTGTATTTAAATTATTTTAAAGGTTTAACTAAACAAACCCTTAAAAGGATTATACTGGCAAAGCTCGACCTTATTTAGCCCAGGTCATTAATAAATGCTGCCTCTTAAGTTTAAAGTCAAGCATCTTCTAGAGTTTAAACGAGGCCGTGTAAAAATAGCCTGCCCACCCGACATATTTTTCAACTCAAGCTGGTTTTTTATTTTTGGACCCCCAAAAATAAAAATACGACCCGGTAATTTTATATTGCAGGCTATAAATTTTTTGCTTTAACATTGTCGATAAATTACAGATTATCTTTTTTTTTTTCAATATAGTTTTAAATTAAGGCAAAATAAAATTAGTTTTAAATTTCGGACAGGCCCGATCCGACTTGTGAGCAAGCTGTCATCAGGCTGAGTGGGCTTTCGAGTCTTGACTTTTAATTCTCACTTCAGTCCTGTCCGGTAATTTTTTTCAGAAAATTATGAGTATTATAATTATATTTCCAGCCCTTTAATTAACTCGAAATCTATTTATTTGTAAAATATAGTTAAAACTAGACCGAATTGATAGGAAAATTTTAAGTTTTAATAATATTAATAAATTTATTATAGTATAAATACATGGGGCATTAAAAATTTTAAGAAGATTTAGGTGTCAATATTCAATTAATGAGAAAGTTTTGTAATTCGAACGTTTGATGTCGTAGATATACAACTTTCGACCGCCCTCAATTAAGGAAATCAATATATTTGTGGATGGTATTAAAACCAATAATATCTATTCAAAATAGATAATGGGGCAAATTCAAAAACCTCAACCCTAATAATTAAGAATACATAACCTACAGTGCATATAAATGAAAGCAAATTAGAATACAAAGCTTAAATTCAATGGTAAAAAAATGCCGGGTGAGTTTTTTTTCTTCTAAAAGCTAGGAGTATTAAGAAAAAAGGGCTTTTCTTTAATATGGCCCCTTTCTTTAAGCAGAAAATGGGGCTTCTTTTGCCATGTCCACAAACTCGTGGGCATTTTGGGGAAAAAAACTTAAAAAGTTGTTTAAAAAAACTCATTTCTTTTTTTCCCCAGGTCTGATTACAGGCTATTTTTTAGGATTATTGAGAGAAGAAGAAAATTAAATGAAATATTTTGATGTCGCATTTAGTGAAAAAAGCAATTATGCAATTTTTTTTCTTCAATTAAAATAGGAATGGTAAATTTAAATTGTTAATTAAAAAAACATTGTTTTTTAAACTTATTTGGGCTTATTTATGCGATTTTGTACAAAAATATATTTATAGATGACAAAGACGAAGTAAATATATAATTATCAAAAGTAATTCATTATACCCAAATCAAAAGTCATAAAATCAAGTATATAAAGATATTTTTTTAAATTATCATCCATAGCTGTGCATTTTTAAATTTAAGACACCTGTAAATACATGAGGGTCCATATCTCTGATTTAACCTTAACAACTTTTTGCTATTAATGGATCATTATTAAGTTTTAGTGGTTGTGGTAATGAGTTAGTAAGTAAAAAACAATTCAGGATAAAATAAATGTTTATTTATAAAAGTCTTAACAAAGTCGAGCTTTTAAAATGACCGATAAAAAAAATCAATAATGTCCGGAAGAAAATATCTGTTCTACTACACATACATCCGTTAAGTCTGCCTTGTGCTTAGTGTGCGGACTTCTATATCCAGAATTTGTTAATGGAGCAGGGGATATGTAAGTTCCAAAAAAAATTTCACCGTTTTCGACATCAGGTATTTTGTCACTTTCGGGCATTAAATTAATTTTTAATTTAAAAAATTGGTAAATCAGATAATAATGAAATGTGTGTAAAGGAGAGGGGGGTGGGGGGGGGGGGCAAATTTATTTGGGTTAAGAGGCATTGGAAAAAGTTGCGGTCTTGCTTTTGAACCGCCCTTCTTCCTGAATACTGGTCAATCTTTTAAAAAAAAACGTAAGCCTATATTAAGACAATTAGTGAAGGGTATGATAACCCATTCGAAAGTTCAGTGATATTTTAGCAATGTCGTAGAAAAAATCGCACAGATTCGTATTTTCCAAGACAATTTTCAACAAATCTATCAGGTGTAACATGGAACGAAGTAAATTTATAGGTCTTATATAAAGGTGTTTCACTTTAAGCGGATTATTTAAAAAAGTTTAAGTCAGGAAGGTGCAAAATCTAAATTTTGCAGAGGGATAGTTAAATAATGTAAATCCTGTAAAACGATACTTGAATATTTAACATGTAAAGCAAAGCATATTCGACAAGATTAAAGTTGTAGGAGCGCGCGTGTCACAGAGTCAATATTTATACAAATGTCAAACTTAAAAAATTTGTGTATCCACAGTCCAGACCAAGAAAATTAAAATTAATTTTTATGCATTAAATATTCCTATGGAGAAATTAAGGTGGTGGCATTATAACAAGTATAGTTTAAATTTTTAAATATACATCGTAGTGCCACGTCAAAGATTAACAGTAGATGTAATAATTGCATAAGGGTGCGAAGTCGTGGTCCTCTAAAACCTTAATATAACTAGAGAAAAAAAATTTAAAAGTAATGAACATTTTCGGACCGTTTTTATAAAAACCTAGGGTTGTTATTTTTGTGATTAGCCATGTGCTATGCTTTTAGGCCTAGTGGGTTCACCTAAGAAGCAAAGCCATTATAGTTGGGGCGAGGGGAGTCAATTTAGGCGAACGCCTCTCTTTACTCAGAAAGTCATGATGATTCAATTCTATTATCCTAATAAGAGATTTTATTTTCTCGCTATAAATATAGTTAACCCTAAAAAAATTTCTATGCATAACATTGGCGGCAATATTTTTTCTAGCTGGTAACGGCTCTGCGCAAAACCAAATATGCGATCCAGCTCACAAGAGCCGACAAATAAAAACCAACAAGGC